>ML853518.1:1047-29571 GCA_009831015.1 Picea engelmannii
CCCCCCCCCCCCAATCCAAACACCTTACATAACATATGCGAACCGTTGAGCCAAATGACTATGTTGGTTAGTCCACCCAAAATTTAATTTAAATTATTAGTTTTTCCATGGATAGGAGGAGGGTGCTCGACGGTACAGTTGAGCACGTTTTACAATAAAAAGTACAATGAATTAATTGCAGGTTGCAGGCACAAAAATCGAGACGATATTTCTCATGGGCCTGAGAGTGCCAGAGTTGTATTGAGGTGTGGAGATATCCATTTTTGGGTAATTCGATGCCATAAATTAAATGGTATTGTCTGTTTTATGATCTGAGCAAAGCTTCTGTAGCTTCATTCCATAATGAGGTATACTTATGTATTTTGCCAAATTATTTTGTTGAGTTAGTAAAAAGGCCTACCCATTTGAGAGAAGGACCCGTAGACATATTCCACCAGGTATGAACTCTGTTAGCAAATTTTTTATGTTCATATTTGATGCTTATGTCTCTTCATTATTGAGATTTTTTTTCTTTATGGTGCACTTTAGTTTTATGCTCATTTAATACAATTCTTTATAACTCACTTCGATTAAAAGATCCCGAATCATGTTGGTATTAGAGAAATCATCTTTTAGCTGAATTTTTTAGTGTGAATGCTTACTAGGTCCAAGCATAATCAGGGTGAAGGAACTCTTAATACTTTCAATCCCAAAGTTGGCTATGCATCCCAAAGGAAGAAAATGGTAGAAGAGGACCAGTGTGATGAATACGAGAAAAACTTCCATATGGTCTTTTATCGCATGTTAGAAATGGTCAAGCGAATGTATGGAGACTACGAGAAGAGGATGAAGAAGCAAGGGAAGAAAAAGGAAGAAAAATTTGATGATAATTCTTCAGTGAATCAAGGGGATAAAGGAGACTCTCCTGAGCCTCCATCTTCACCATCAAGTTCTAGATCTTCTTCCTCTAAGCATTTTCATCATTCTCATCATTCTAGCCATAAAGCTTCTTTTAAGAAACCATTATTAAAGATTGATGTAAAATTTTATTTACCTATGTTCAATGGAGATGCTAATCCTAAAAAGATAGATAATTGGATCTGATAGGTTGAAGTATATTTTTGTGTCCAACATATTGATGAAGAGGAAGTTAAAGTGCAATTGGCTTCTCTTTAGCTAGAAGGCACTGCTCTCGTATGGTGGGAGAGAAAAATTCAGGACATAAGTAAGTGTGGTAATCTTCTTTCCTCATGGTCGGCATTTAAATCATCAATAAGGATGAAATTTTATCCATTGGGTTATTTGCATAAAGAAATGATGGAATGGAAAAATTTAAGACAAAGTAAAGTTCAAACTGTACAAAGTTTCACATAATAATTTAGGAAGAAATCCCTTGCATTAAAAATTCCTTTGTATTCTTATGAAACTTTAATGAAGTATATTGGCGCACTTCATAGTTATATTCGTCATACTTTTCTATTGTTTAACCCCACCAGTCTTGACGAAGTTTGTGTGCAAGCCACTCATGTTGAGAACAGGGGAAAGCATGTTCAAGAAGGCCCCACAAAGAAACCTTCAAATCTCCCACATAAGCAGTTTAAGAAGTTTAAAAGGAAGGAAAAAAAGACCACTGCTATAAAGAGAGAAGAAGGAAAACCATATTTCACTCATTGCCAAAAAAGTGTTCATGATGATGAACATTGTTGGAAACTACATCCAGAGAAGAGACCGAAGAAGTTCGGTGGAAATGGGAAGACAAAGACCGTTGCTACAATGCAACAGGATCTTGGTTCCGATTCAGGAGATGAAGGAAATATCACAGCGGTTGGAGTACAAGGTAAAGATTCCCTTCATGCTAGTTTAAATTCCAATAATGAATCTCATGATGATGAAAAAAAGAGGAATGAATTATTTCATATAAGAGTTGTATCTAAACACACTAAGATAGATAAATTATTTGATCTAGGTTTCCATGTAAACTTGATATCTGTAGTACTTGTCAAAAATATGGGTCTTGAAACTAAACCACATCCAAAGCCTTGTCCTCTTGGTTGGGTATGTGATAAATCAAAACTTAATGTCACCAAGCAATGTAGGGTTAGATTTTCTATTGCTTCAAAGTTGATTGATGAAGTGGATTTGGATGTTGCATCACTTGATATATGTGGCATAGTGTTGGGGAGTCCTTATCTTTATGATAGAAAAGAAGTATTCTTTCATCAAGAGAACAAATATCACCTTACTAAGGGGGGAGTGGAATATATTGTTAGAGCCCACAACATGAGGGTAAATACAACTCTTGTTAGTGAAAAAAAATGAAGAAGCTCATAAACACTAATAAGAAATATGTACTCATGGTCAAGGGGAAAAAGATGTTGGAACACCCGACGCTTTTCAAGGATGTGATCCTTCTCATAAGAAAGAATTAATTGATATTGTTTCTAAGTATGATGATATTTTCTAGGAATCAGATGGATTAACTCCTAAGAGGGAAATCCAACATGAAATACATCTTCAGTAGGATTCTCCTCTTCCTAATGTGGGCATGTACATGATGTTAGTTTTAGAGATGAAAAAGATCAAAAAGAAGGTACAAGGCTTATTGGATCAAGGGGTCATCAGGCCCAAGTCATCTCCTTGTGGTTCTCTAATCATGATGGTGCCAAAGAAGGATGGCACATGGCGAATGTGTGTCGATTACAGGGACTTAAATAAAATCATAGTGAAAAATCAATACCCTCTTCCTCGTATAGATGATTTACTTGATTAGTTAAAGAATGTTGTTTATTTCACTAAGTTGGATTTGCACAGTGGATATCATCAGATCAAGGTTGCAAAAGATGATGCATGGAAGACTGCCTTTAAAACCAAACAGGGATTGTTTGAGTTGTTAGTTATGTCATTTGGGCTTTGTAATGATTTGACAACCTTCATGCGTGTGATGAATGATGTAATCAAGCCATTTCTAGATGATTTTGTGATTGTATATTTAGATGACATTCTTATATTTAGCGGGACTTGGGATGAACATGTAATGAATGTAAAGAAAGTATTGGATACTTTGCAAAGGGAAAACTTGTATGTAAAACTATCCAAATGTGAATTTGATAAGACTTCACTTATGTACTTAGGTCATATTGTAGGAGGAGGACAATTGAAAATTGATCCTTCCAAGATTTATGTAATTGTAAATTGGCCTGAGCCCAAAAGTGTAACCGAAATACAAAGCTTCTTAGGTGCAGTCCATTACTAGAAGAGATTCATTTCAAACTTATCCTTTATAGAAGCTCCTTTGCATGCATTAACCAGTGTGAAAAACACTTTTTCAGTGGGGAGGAAAGCAACAAAAGGCTTTCAAGACTTTGAAGGAAAATATCAGTATCGCACCAGTATTAGAACTGTCAAATCTTCAACATCCCTTTGAGATCGAGACAGATGCTAGCAGGTACACCATGGGTGTAGTATTGATGAAATATCGTAATCCTATTTGTTACCACTCTAAAAAATTTAACCAAGTTGTTTTTAACTATCCTACATATGATAAAGAGTTGTATTCATTAGTTCAAAGAGTAAAGAAATGGAAGCACTACTTTTTAGGGAGGGAAACAATCATACATACAAATCATCAACCCTTATAGTATCTCCAAGCATAGACCAAACTGAAACAATATCGACATTATAGATGGATGGGTTTCCTACAACAATTTCATTTGGTAATCAAGTACAAAAAGGGTACAAGTAACAAGGTAGCTGATATGATTTCTAGACCTCCTATTGTTGCTTCTATTATTTTGAAGAATGATTCTTTATCTCATGATAGCTATGTGGAACAATATGTCATTGATGAAGATTTTAAAGAAGTATATGAGAAGCTAACCCATGGTGCACAGGTAGGGAACTATTGTCTGTAGGGAAAACCACTCTACCATCTTGGAATTCTATGTATTCCTACAAGTGAACGAGTCCATGTAATACGAGAAGCTAACACTTCTCTTGTGTCTGGGAATTTTGGGGTAGGAAAAACTATGGATCATATGCATAGGTTTTGTTACTGGCCTTAGATGATAGAAATTGTACCTAAATATTTAAAGGGGTGTGTGATGTGTTCTACTTGTAAGCCCACTAATAGAAAACTGGGGCTATACTCACCACTGCCTGTTCCATCCCATCCATGGGAAAGTATCTCCATGGATTTTTTAGGGGGTTTACCAATGTTAAAAAGCGGTCATGAATATTTGTATGTTGTAGTGGATAGGTTCAACAAGATCTTAATGCCATGTAAAAATTAGATCACTTCTAAGAAGACTGCTAATCTCTTCTTTCAATATGTTTGGGTTCACTTTGGGTTACCCACATCCATTATCTCGGATCGAGATACTCGATTCCTTGGGGATTTTTGGACAAGTTTGTGGAGAATGATGGACACCACTTTGAAGAGGAGCATTGTTTTCCATCCACAGAGCAATGGAGAGATAGAGGTTGTTAACCGAACAATGGTACTTTTTCTTCGAGGCTACTATAGTAAGCATCCCAAATTATGGTATGAACAAATACCCTATGTACAACATGCTTATAATCGAGCCTTACATTCCTCCACTCAGTGTTCACCTTTTGAGACATGTTTTCGGTATTTACCTAAGGTTCCTTTGGACTTTATGTATGGGAGAGATGTTGATTCAAATGAAGATAGAAATGAGGATATAGCTCACAAGTTCATTCATAGGATCCAATAGGTACATCAAGCAGTCATGGAATAGTTGGATAAAAGTCAAGAACAATATAAGGCTCAGCATGAAAAACACAGGGTTGATCATCAGTTCTAGGTTGGAGACCAGATATGGCTTCACATCAATAAGGAAAGATTGAAGGGTGAAGGAAACAAATTCAAGCCCATCCATTATGGACCCTTCACTATTTTGGAGACAAGTGGTACCAATGCTTTTCGTCTAGATCTTCCACCTTATATGCACATATGCTCAGTTGTAAATGTGGAGAACTTTAAACTTTTTGAGCCTCCCATGATCATGGATCAAGGTGAGGAAATTTCAATACCTTCAGTTGATGTGTTTTCTCCTGAGTACTTGGATGAGTTAAAGGAAGATATCATCCTGGACAAAAGGACAAGGACTTCATGCAGGGTGATGTTGATTATCTTCGAGTAGGATTAAAGGGAACACATACAAGCAAGGAAAAGTGGATTGAGAAGGACAAGGTGAGGGAAATATTACCTCACTTATTTGTTGATTGATGAAAGATTTTGGTGGTCCAAAAAGATCTCAGTGGGAAGGCGTGATCCAAAAAGGATCCAGAGAAGAGTAAGGACAAATCATAATTCAGAGAAGTGACTTAGGAAGCTCAGAATGGCCCCAATAGATAGAGAAAGGGAAACAATTCAAAGTTCTCAAAACTGAATGAAATTGGCATCATCGCGAAGAGTGCATCGCAATATTTACAACGATGTAAATGACTCATCAAATGGAGTTATGGATCAAAAGATATTCATGGCCAAAATTTTGGTCAAACTAGCCGAGTCAGTAGGGATGAGTCAACATCCGTACTATTGACATCAGCATCAGTACGATGACTTCAACGTCTATACAATGTACGTGGCACACACAGAGGATGACACATGTGATGATGATATCATCATGATGTGAACATGGTGATGTGGGAGCACTAAAGGTTTCCACATGTCACTCATTTTTGGAATTTTCCAGTCAACATGTGGACCAATGAGAAAGTGCCATGTGGCAGTCCATACAACCATGTGGTAGGCCATACAAGATGTGGCATAATCATCTCTCAAGCAGAGATGCACAAAATAGCAGCGAGGCCCCAACTTCTTCCCTATTGTGATATGATCAGGTGAGTGTTGGACCATGTGGACATCTTGACCAACACGATTATCAACGAACATAAGGTGACGATTGGTACTTTCAGGCCAGAAAATTTGCAGGAAATGTATAAATTGTCACCCACGCTGACCCTTACTCACAATGTCGAATTTATAGAAGGTTTCAAGAAGAAGAAGTGCAATAAGTGATCCGGATTATTTTCGGCACGAAATGAGAGCGGAGATATAATAAATAAATGCACAGAGATATTGCAGATATTAAATAATATAACAGAAATGTATCAGAGATGTAACCATAAAATCAGATATACAGTAATACACGATTTCTATTAATGAAAGAAATGTACAGAGACTGTAAAAATACAGAGTGAAAGACTCGCTAGAATGGTGGCAGCTTATCTCTGAGAAGAGATGTGACGGCTACTCGCATTCGCAAGAAGATGGTTACAATGAGGCTCCGGAGGATTTTTTACAATAATTGGGAATGCCAAAAGTCCTAGACATCCAAAAACCTAACCTTAGGAGATGAAGCACCAAAAGTCATGTGGGCCCCGTTTGGGTAAGTTGGTGCATCAACTTCCCGGGGTCGTAACTTTTGCATATGATCTCCGTTTTAGGCGTGTGATAGCTTGTTGGAAAGGTATCATTGAGGATATTCATTTTGGGGGCTCAATTATGCCTTTGACTATCATTGAGAACCTCGATCTTGAAAAAACTTCATTTAGGCCCTCAAAATGGCCCCGGAAGTGAAAACCTGCTAAAAATAGTAAATTGCCAAAATGGCCAGAAAACTGTTTTGAGCCATTTGGAAAAGGTGGGTGGCCCCCGATATCCACCTATATCAAGAATTATGAAAAACATTTATCTGATCTGATCAAAGATTGGGTCTCACACCCCACAAAATTCAAAGTTGACACTAATGGGATCTATTCAATCTCTTCCGTGGAGCCACAGTTCAAGTACATAGCAATGATGACCTCCAGGTTGTATGGGAAGGAAGACACTACCCATTTTTTCCTCCCATGGGTGCCACTCATTCATACAGTTGTTGAGGGTTTCTCCTTTGACTAGGCCAAATTGTTGTCCAATAGTTTGACCAGTCGAATTACCGAATATCGAGCACAGAGGGCGAGTAAGAAAGAAACTTTGTTCTTTATGTTTGTTTACATAATGGATTCCATCTTCTTCATGACACCCTTCCCACTAATGAACTGGAGCTAGGCTCCATCTAATACAGAGCCTATTCATGTCTACCACTCGAAGATTTGGGAGGATAAGGCCAAAGAATTCATCTACGAGATCTTCAAATGGGTAATGGTGCCATCTTTGTCCATCCACCTCCCAGGATTTCAAATAGCGTTGCAACCAACCTAAGTAGCATGGAATATTGGTATCTAGAGGTGAAATTTTTGTATATCAGGGTTTTCGGCACCTATGTTCCTCCATATGCTCTACCGCTATTATTTTCAGATAAGCTATTGTGTCGCGAGATCGCTAGATAGACTGTGCTCAGTAGAATCAACAAAGAGCTCAAAGGAGTATAAAAAAAGGCATGGTCGCCCTTCCCTATTCATATTGGTGCATATTCCTTGTTAGATTTTGGCCACGCTAAAGATGAGGCTATGATTTTATAAGAAATGAAGCTGGTGGATATTGAGTTCAAGAAACATGACCCTAGCGAGGTTGTGAGAAATCACATGGCGAGTTGCGGCCTGAAGAGATATGAACATGAGGATTCCCTTCATGATGAGATATTTCATGGCGCTAGGTCCTTCTCTGAAGTCCTAAGTCAGATTCAAGCCTTGCCACCTAGAGATATGGCCGATTTTTTGAAATTCCAGGAGCATCGACGAAGTTGTCTCCCCCAGATTTTATAGGGTGAAGTCCCAAAGTTTCTAGTTACAAAGCATATAGAAGTCAAAGGTGCAAATGGATCAAGTCCTAATAGGGAGAAGAACCAAGGGAAAACAAGGGAGGCTGGAACCTCAGGGCAAGGAGTCGAAGTCCCCCATAAACAGGAAGGAAACCCCGAAAAGGGTACACCAGGAAAGAAGGCCCAAAGCCAAGAAGAGATACCCTTGCAAGGATCAGGTGACTCAATGTCGCTCATATCAGACAAGCCGATCAAATAGGTTTCCCTGAAACAACCATCCAATGAAATAGACAGACCGATTGTTATTATCACACCTTTACAGTTCACAAAGGGGAATCCCGATGTGTGGTGGATTTTAAATGAAGAAATGGCATTTGACAGAAGGTATTAACGACTCAACAAGACTTGCTTGTAAAGGTAGGAACCATTTAGAACCACTTTCAGATGATAGATCAAGGGTTAGAAAGTATTTCCTTGAGGGAAAAAGAAGCCAGGGCATCTCGAGTTGCTTTTCAAGACACTGTTATAGCTACGATGAAGATAGAGATGGTCAACAACTCCAAATTATCCATTGCAGAACAAACTAGAGGGAATATCTTGGTGAAGGCCTGGGACCAGAATATATTAGAAAGCAAGGGGAGAGATAATGAAGTGATGAATTCTTGTGAGGAAACATTCTCTTTGATAAGTAAAAGTTTTCTAGACCTTGATAAGGAAAGAAGTGTTGGGATGCTGGGCAAAATCAATATAGCTAAGCACATGCTGGACATCAAAAAAAACGTGTAGAAAGAGTAAGCAGAGATATCCCAGATAAGATAGGTCGATATGGCCGAAGTGGACAAATGGCTAGTGTAGCCAAGTTTACAATTATGCTCTATCATCATGGAAGACCAACAAGTAGGCAAAAGGTTGCCACAGTTGGCGAAGAGTTGTTACACCTTTGAATCATGCAACCAAGTAGAGCCTTCCAGGTTGATAGACCAGTTGGTGGAGAGGTGTGTCATTTGCATCGAGCAAGAGAAGGGGCAGGTTTCTGGTGCTAAATAATGACAGATGTCAACCTGTTCTATTTCTAGAGCCGCATGGGCAAAGAAATAAAGGCGCTCCATCCTTATGAGGGAAGAAAAAGATGAGAATATGAAACACTCCAATTTTCCATTTGTAACTAACAGTTTTCCAGAACGATCGAAATTCTAGATGTTCAAAAGTTTGCTTAAATAAAGAAAAGATTGTAGTAGAACAGGTTTTTTTCTGGTGGTATATTTTAATAGAGAAAGTTATTTTAAGCCAAGATTAATACAAAGAAAATTGAAGACTCCATATTTCATCAAGATTGAGTTATATGTTTTTCCTCTGTATTTCATGCTTCATGTCATTTTTACATATATGTCTTTGATGAATGTTTTAGCTGCAATTTAGTATAACTTCTACTGTGGTGAGAAGGTTCTAGGTATCTAGTTATTTACAGTGTTTCCTCTATATCGGCTACTAGCGGGTACAAGACCTGTGAATTATTTAGATCTCTACATTATATGCTTTCATCAAGGTATTCCTGTCTTTTCTTCTTCTGCCACATCGTGGGATTCCTCTGAAATTGATGCCCCACATTGTTGACAGCTCTATGTTTTTGCACTCGGTTTCAATATTTTAAGCTCAGTTATGGAAAATGGCCTTTGTTTTCGTTAAACCCTTTGATTGGCTTCACTGAATTTTGCCTGTATAATCTAAAGTTGAGATAAGCATTTTAAAGCATCCACCTTCTTTTAAAGATTTGTACTCCCCATGACTGTACCTGTCATAAGACAACCCAACATCAAACCCAATCTATTGGATCAAACCAACATCACTTTGAATCTTTTTGATACCATACTCAAGACCGCCGCCACCCAGACAGAGCTCGAACGTTCATGGGCCGCCATCGAGTGGGATATCAACATTCAAGAATATTTGGAAGCTAGACAAAGACAACTTATATATCATCCATAGCTTCATCTCCCCAAGTTGTTTCTTCCCCTTCCTTTTCTTTCACTCTTTTTATATGCTTATACTCTACACTTTATATCCTTAAGTGTAGACTCAGGAACAACATCTTTCTGGCACCGTTTCCATGGATGGAGAATCGTAGTCACTTTCCCCCTGAGAAAATGACATTTTCAAGTTTCATTTTTTAATAGTGAACAAAGAGAGAACACCTTTTTAAGGATAAACCTTCACCATTCACTTGGAAATTCCAATCTTAAGTAAGCTGGCATCCTTTCGGAAGAACACCAGACAAAACCCAGATGCCAAACAGACAGTGCCAGTTTCTGACCTAGAAAAAATACTAAGACCAAGAGGTATTTTTAAACAAAACGTGGTTGCATATCACCCCAAGTCCAATCAGTCTAAAGATAAGACCTCTTTCGAACCTTCATCCTCGCAAGAACTTCCTCTCAGGAAAATATCGGACAGTGCCGTCAAAACCGATATCTCTCCCACTACCTCTTACGTTACGAGGGGCAACACGCCTGCCTCAAAGCTCATCCCTATCGATATCCCATTGAATATCAATATAAACCCCTTTGTCACTCAAGGCCTGGAAGAAGTTTCCATGTACATGGATTCGACACCGGTGGGTTCTCCCATTTACATATCCTGCAAGTCAGAGGAGCCGAGTCCATGTATACCTTCTTCTCCTTTTTCATCTTTCACCTCCCTTGGTAAAAAGTTTCTGAATTGCTCCCCTTTCCACCCCAAGGAAGCCAGAGAGTCACTTTACATCTTCGCCAACCCTCTTTATAACACACTGATTTCCTCTCCTAGGTTATCCATGGCCGTCGCCGGAGGAGGAGTAGGGGGAATAGGAGGTCAAGGCTAGCAACCACCTCCCAGGGTTTTCACCAAAGTAGCCACTAGATACGCCCCCTTGGTCCTTCCCATACCTCTCCATGATTTACCTGAAAAAATGTATGAAAAACTTACCCAAGTTCACAGGAGAAGGGGATCTAGTTGTAGCCGATCATATCAATGTTTTTGATCAATTTTCTGATATTCTGGGTCTCATGCATGAGGACATGTATTCCCGATTGTTTTTCCAAACCTTTGAAGGACATGTAAGAACTTGGTTTTGGAGCCTACCCCAAGGTTCAATCATATCCTACGATGCTCTAGAAGACCTCTTTCTCAAACAATGGGGTGAAAGAAAGGATCATTTATACTATTTAACTGAGTTTGGGTCTTTAAAGAAAAAGGGATCTGAAACTGTTATTGAATTTATCCAAAGGTTTAACAAGTTGTATAATAAGATCCTTGTTGAAGTTAAACCATCTCAACCCGCCGCCAAAGTAACTTTCCCAGGAGATTTTGAACCCGATTTAGCTCAACTATTAAGAGAAAGGAGAGGGGATGACCTAACCCAAATGCAAGATGACATTGTGGAAATTGAGTCAAACATGATGGCTTCAGGTAAATTAAAAATGAAAAATTGAGACGGGAAACAGGGAAACTAGACGTCTCAGAGAATAAGCAGGTCCCTCAGGATCTGGAAGATCCTCAGATGACAAAATGGATGACATGGATAGGATAATAAAATAACTATCAAACAAAATCTCAAGAATGGAGCTAGATCAATCCAAAGATGATCAATTCGTTAAGAGAGAATTCAGGAGAAATCCCAATCCTCAGTTCCAACCAAGACAAATTAAAAATGAAGACCAAAATATCCAAGCACCTTTGAAAGATGAAATTTTTATAAGGGGAAATTATATGCAAGAGTTCGAAGACTTGGAAGATTACGTAAATAACTTAGGCGACAATTGTGTACAACCTCACTTGACCAAAGAAGATTATGAGAAGTCCCTGAACATGGAACAATCATCAGCCGAAGACAAAAACGGTGTTGATGATTTCTCTTATCAAGGAATGCCCGACACCATAATGGTCGAACTCTAGCACAAATACAATCTGAGGCCCAAAAACATACCTGTGTCGACTGCGCAACCAAGAAAATTTTTCCTAGGGGTGAAATATACAAGCCCGTCCAGAAAGAGACCAAGATGCGAAATAACATAGGGGTAGATTCGTAGAATACCAACGTAAAAGGGGCTAAAGCCCAAGCGAGAAAAAATAAGATAGATGAAACACAGACACCTGAAACCAGAAACACTAAAATTAAAACAGTGTTACTAAATAAAATGGATAGGAAGGAGTCGGAGGTTTTAGCCAAGGAAATGGATAAAACCATGGGAGTTTTCTTCCTAGAAAGAAAGATAAAAAATATCAAGATACCGATATGTTTGGTAGAGTTGGAGAAGAATCCTGTGTACCGAAAACAAATAACCAAGATGATAAAATTTTCAGATCTGGAGAGTCAGTTTGACGTAATAAATATGGAAGATGACAAGCCTAATATCACTTTTGGTCCACATTTTGCAGGTTCCAGAGATACCATCACCCCTTTCTATATTACCCTGAAGGTGCACAATCAATTGTTTCATAATTGCATGTTGGACTCTGGGGCCTCTCATAACGTAATGCCCAAATCTATTATGGATAGACTATGCCTCGAAATCACCAGACCCTATGGAGATCTTTACTCGTTCGATTCAAGGAGAGTTAAGTTCATGGGCATGATTAAAGATTTAGTAGTCACCCTCACCCAGATTCCAGTGAAAAATGTCCTAATGGAAGTAGTTGTTGCCGATATACCCCTGAATTATGGTTCACTATTATCTAGGTCTTGGGGAGCCAAGCTCAGGGGATCCCTTTAGATGGATATAACCTACGCCACAGTCCCTATTTTTGGTGGATAGTTCACATGGTTATATAGGGAAACACAGTTGGCATATACAGTAAGTGATCCAAAGAATCTTAACAATTACCCTATTTAAATCGCCGATCAAGACCTGGGAAATTGTATTCTGTCCTTCGAAAATACTGAAGATAATTGTACAGAAGAAAGTGACATCGATGAAATCAAAACCGATAAAACAACTAAAAATGTGTACAACATTGGAATTTGGAAAATGTTCTTTGATGGTGCTTCATCGTGAGAAGGGGCAGGTGCGGGAGTGCTTTTTGTAGCACCTGAAAATGAATTCATCGTTCCCTTCTCTTATAGGCTACAGTGGGATGTAGACTACACAAACAACATTTACGAATATGAATCTCTGGTCCTGGGTCTGGAAGTTGCCAAGAAGCTGACCATAAGGAACTTAGAGGTCTATGGAGATGCTGAACTAATTGTGAAGCAGGTAAATCAACAATATCTAGTCAAGCAACCAAGACTAAGGTCCTACAAAAATTGTGCCTTGGATCTAACAGAAAATTTATTTTCATCGGTAAAGGTTCATTTCATCCCACATGCCGAAAACCAACAAGCTGATTCACTGGCCAAAGCAGCTTTGACTTTCGCACCCCCTACCGCTTTCAAATTAAAATACCACATAGAGGTAAGGCACAACCCATCCATACCAAAAAACATACAACACTAGAACGTCTTCAAAGAAGACAAACAGATTGGAAAGTTCCTAAAAATGGTGGGCGATTTCTCCGAAACCCACATTGACCAGGAAAACCAAAACGATCATACCTGGATTATGCAGGAAGGGGAGGAGCCTCAAGAGTTCCGAGAAAAAATTGCAAATCATCGTCTGCTAGTGTTAAAAAGTAATCAGAACCCTAAGGGATTGATGCCTCTGAAAAGGTTGTTTGATTAAAATGATATGCCTCTGAAGTCCACCTTGCAGCCCCAACTGGAGGAGGTCGAAGACTGTGATGTGGGCACCACCAAGGAGCCTAGAATAATAAAGTTATCAAAGTACCTTCCTCCTGAGATTAAAAGAAAGTATAAGGACTTACTTGGGTGGTATAAAGATCTCTTTGCATGGTTTTACGATGAGCTCATAACCTATGATACCTCTTTGATCGAGCACAAGATACCTTTGAAACCTGGTGTTAAACCCTTCAGACAAAAGTTCAGACAAATCAACCCCATTTTATTGCTTATGGTCGAAAGAGAAGTGAAAAATCTATTAGACGCAAAAATAATTGTACCTTTCAGGTACTTTGATTGGGTGGTTAACTTAGTCCCAGCTAGGAAGAAAAGCGGGGAGATCAGATTGTGCATTGACTTTAGAAATCTAAACAAGTCCTCTCTCAAAGATAACTATCCTCTGCCCAAAATGGATCATGTTTTGGAAAAAGTAGTTGGCGCAAATAGGATGTCAATGATCGATGGGTTTTCTAGTTACAATCAAATTGATCTCAATGAGCATGATAAAGAAGAAACAACTTTCACCACCCCTTGGGGCATGTTCATGTATGAAAAAATGCCTTTTGGTATCATGAACGTAGGTGCTACCTTCCAACGCGCTATGGATATCGCCTTCATCAGTGAAAGAGATAAATTCATGGTTATCTACCTCGACGACCTGACTGTCTTCTTTAAATCTGACGAAGACCATCTATTACACCTAAAGAAAACGTTTGAAAAATGCCAAAAAATTGGTTTGTCTTTAAACCCCAATAAGTCTCACTTCACGATGCAAGAAGGTAAACTCTTGGGCCACATTATGTCTCAAGACAAAATTAAAATCGACCCTAAAAGGGTGGAAGCTATAGACACCATAAATATTCCTATAAATATAAAGGAGATTCAATCATTTTTAGGAAAAATAAACTTTTTGAGAAGATTTGTCTCAAACTTTGTTGAAATCGTGAAATTGATCACAGGTATGATAAAGAAGAAAAACGAAGTGAAATGGATGTCAGAGGCTAAAGCGTAATTTTCACGCATCAAGAAAACGATCAGCAAAGTGCCCGTACTGGAAAGCCCTGATTACCTAAAGGATTTCCTGATTTTCTCGTTCACCTCCGAACACACAGTGGTGGCAGTACTTCTCCAGAAGAATGAAGAGGGTTTCGAGAAACCAATAGCATTTTTTAGCAAAAGTCTCAGAGATGTTGAACTGAGATACGATATAATAAAGAAACAAGTGTATGATATGGTTAAGGCTTTGAAGGTTTTTAGAACTTACGTGATTCACTCCAAGGTAATCGCATATGTTCCCACCAGTTCCGTGAAAGATATATTGGTTCAACCTAACAGTGATGGAAAAAGGGGTCGGTGGCTCGCTAAAATCCAAGAGTTTGAAGTAGAGGTAAAACCGACGAAACTAGTAAAAGGACAAGGTTTGGCTAAGATCTTGGCGGAATCAAATTTCATAACACTCGGAATAAATAACCTAGAATGATATGAAGGGCATGGGGACGTAAACGAGCCCGACAAAAAAATAGCTATCTCCATAATCGAAGAGAAGTTTTCCCTTTCAGATTGGTATAAAGATATAGTGTCCTACCTACTGACCCTGAAATGCCCTAGCGATCTGCCTCCAACCAAAGCCAGGAAACTGAAACTTCATGCGGTGAAGTAATGTATATACAAAAGTCAACTATACTAGAAGGACCCCTTAGTCTTCCTACTGGTTTGTTTGGTAGAATCAGAAACAAAGGGGGTCATAAATGAATTCCATGAAGGAGTGTGCAGGGGGCATCACGCCTGGAGGGCATCTGCTTATAAAATCCTGAGGGTAGGATATTATTGGCCTAAAATTTTCTTGGATGTCAACATCAAAGTCAGAGCCTGTAACCCTTGCCAGTTGTTTGCTAGAAAACAAAAGATCCCAGCGTTACCTCTGGTTCCTGTCAAAACCAAAGCCCCTTTTCAAAAATGGGGGTTAGATTTTATAGGGGAAATCAATCCACATTCCAGCTCAACACAAATGGATCCTCACCACCACAGATTATTTCACCAAATGGGTGGAGGCTATTCCTAATAGGAAAGCGATCGATTCAGTGGTGATAGATTTCCTGGAAGAGAGCATACTGTCCAGATTTGGTTGTCCCCAAAAAATAGTAACAGATAATGTCCAGACATTCAAGACTATGGCAATGGTTAACTTTTGCCAAAAATATAACATCATATTGGGCCACTCCACAACATATTAACCTCGAGGTATTGGGTTAGCCGAATCATCAAATAAAAGTTTAATTACCATAATTAAGAAGGTGATGAGTGAAAACAAAATATCTTGGCATGTACACTTAAGGTACGCTTTGTGGGAAAATCGGATAGGTACAAAGAAATCCATTGGTATTTCCCCTTTCCAAATGGTATACGGGACTGATGTAGTATTACCTATAAATCTGACCCTCCCAGTAATGAAGCTCTGGCAAGATGAGAAAGAAGAGCCAAACCACATCACAAGAAGAATAAATTAGCTGATTGAAGTCCAACAATGCAGGACCGAGGTGGACGCAAAGATGCAAAAATACCAGGACAACATGAAAGCGTTGTTCGATCATAAAGCCAAAAACAGGGATTTCTTCCCCGATGATTTGGTTTTGAAATGGGATGCTATGAGGGAAGATTCAGAAAAACATGGTAAATTTGATCATATCTGGTACGAACCGTTCATAGTCTCAACTTATGAAGGGAAGAATTCATTTATGTTAGAGAATTTGGATGGTAAAGCTCTCAGCACCCCTGTCAACGGGCGTTATTTAAAGCACTATATGAAATAAATGAGTCCCAAATATCCATTGTATATACTAGTTTGTGTTTCCCTTTTTCTTTTTTATAAACTTTTGGTAAGTTCACTTTCATTGCAAATAAAACAGGTTGTTGATTTTCTAGAAGTAGAGACATAATTTTTGACACCTAGAATCCCATAAATCCTGAAGACCTGATACTCTTTGTGTTGTTTCATACAAGCCTCTGAATTACAACCCAAACTGATAAAGGAGAAAGGGACGGTTAGGTATCCAGAAATTGACCCACCCGAAACAGGTGACAAAGAATATTTTTTCGAGAAGAAAATGAAGTGGTAAGGCAAAGGGATGAATTTACGAAGTATGTGGGTTTTCAAACGAATATCAATTAAACATAATAGTGGTCTCACAAGTATGATGTATTCACCTGAGTTGGGATTGCATGATAACATACGGTTTTTGGGGGCCCATAACCTTCTCTCTTTCCCTTTTTTCACCTTTGGTCCTTTCTCCTTAAGCTATGACACCTGCCCATACCATTCACAAAGGAAAAGAGATTCTGCTTCCATTTGGGAAACTAGCGAACGTCTCTAGGAGTGAGATGGTCTTCACAGTTTCTCTGTCCCCTGCTGAACAAGGCCATGCATAGGCGGATCCTAACTCTCTTAAGTCTTTTAACAGTTTTCAAATGGTTAAGTCTTGCTCAAAAGAAGATCCTTGGAAATGAATTCCCCCCTTTTTCCTGCGGACTAGGGCATTGTGAAGGTTAAGAGAAAGTTGTTCCAGAGCACTCAAAGAAAGTTGACATGCCTCTGTTGTGAATTTTACACAGATATCACCCCTGGTATTATTTATACAAATTGATTTCCCCCACTTCATTTTCCAAAAATAAAATATAAGACAGATGGTGAAAGGAAATTCATAATTGATTGCCCCCATCTAGTCCAAAGAGATGATGAAAGGAAATTCATAAAATGATTACCCTCATCTCAGCATTTAAATGCATAACTACCCTTTGAAGTGGTGAAAGGAAATTCAATAAAGGGGACCAGATAACTTCATCGGGGTACTGAAAAGGCTCGCTGGCAGTGAAGCAATGTCTAAGATATCTGTAAGGTTGTCGTACATAAATCATACTATGCTTTGGTAATTAGCTTTCTCAAAACTGGATCTACATCTCAGGTTCATTGCAGGTCTCCTTGATTAAAAGCATGGATTTTACTTCATTTTAATGCAAGCAAAAACCCACAAGACCCGTTGAAATTCCTAAGATTTGTTTGGACCATCTTGAGCAGACCCGATTTTAGTGTCAAGGAAGGGAAAGTTACTGTGGACCGCAGTTGAGCTTAGAAAGCGTTTCGGGTTTGAAATATTTCCAGAATTAAGTTTGAAACCTCAAGGTTCTCTATGTACCCTCTTTCCCAACCAATTTCTCAGAAGCAAACTGATGACTCCATTTACCCATACATGCACTCGGTCTACTGTTCTTCTCATCCCGCGAGGAGGTGAGATCCCTAGTTGGAGCCTATGTTGGAGCTGCCTTCTTCTAAATAAGTGAGATGTTATATTTAAGCCCAAAAAACTAGTTTTGGGATTTCTCTTATTTCACGACACTACCCACTGTCCTTAGTATCCCGACACGTGAAGTGGCGATAATAGTTTTAAAGTTTACCCAGGTTAGTATCCGTAGTAACTTACTTTAAACCTTAGTTAAGCACTATCGTGATTTCACGACTCGGTGATTGCTCCCCCAAAAATAAGTACCTTCATAGCTCCAAGTCACGAATTCCCGATATTCATTAATTAAGCATGGGTTAATTAGGAGCTTAAGTTAGATCATGAGTAATCAACTAAATCGCATCATCGTGATTTTGGGTTTTTGGGGCTCAAAGTCTAGGAGTGAAATATTTCGATATGGTGAACACCGAAAAAAGGGGATTAAAGACTAAAACACACTTAATTAAAGGAACTAAAATGGATTAATCAACGCATTAAACAACCTTTAACACGCACTGTCTACAGAGTAAGTTTTAAATGTTTTTGTGTTTTTTCGTGTTATGACTCGTCAAGCATTTATGGCATTTATTTGAATTGCAGTGAGGTGATAGATAGTAGGATCTCGTTTTTACTTCCAAATATTTCTATTAAGCGATTTGACCGTTCTATTGGAAAGGACACTAGGGTTTTAAATGACCAAGATAGAGAGTTGTTCCTTCATTATTTCAGTTCTCATTTCTATTTGTGCGCAGAGCCATTTTTCCAAGATAACTGTTGTTTGTGTTTTTCAATTTTTTCGACAGGTGGTCCAGTTGTAGGTTTCTCTATCATGGCTCAAAAAAAAGTTCCCAAGTGAGATGTCGAGAGTTTAGGTCATGATTCATATGTTTTTTCTGATACCTCGCCCTGAAGTATTAATTCTATCAAGACATGGTCATACGTTTCTAACATTCTGCAATACGAGTCGAAAAATTGTTCGGATGATTCTAGCGACAACAAGAAGGATGATTTATCAACCAAATACAAAATCGTCACACAAGAAGAGATTCAAAAAATAATGGTGAGGCTCGAGCTTCTTCCCTATTGTGATATGATCAGGTGGGTGATGGACCATCTGGACATCCCGACCAGGACAATTATCAGCAAACAGAAGGTGATGATTGGTAATTTCAGGCCAGAACATTTGTGGGCAATGTATAAATTGTCACCCACGCTGAACCTTAATCACAATGCCAAATTTCTAGAAGGTTTCAAGAAGAAGGAGTACGAGAAATATGCAAAAATTTTATCCGATCTGATCAAAGATTGGTTC
The DNA here is from genome assembly GCA_009831015.1 of Picea engelmannii. NCBI lineage: Eukaryota > Viridiplantae > Streptophyta > Pinopsida > Pinales > Pinaceae > Picea > Picea engelmannii. Next base: position 20,092 of record ML853518.1, read on the forward strand.
TCACACCCCACAACATTCAGAGCTGACACTAATGAAATCTATTCAATCTCTTCCTTAGAGCCATAGTTCAAGTACATAGAGATGATGACCTGAAGTTTGTATGGGAAGGAAGAGACTACCCATTTTTTCCTCCCATGGGTTCCACTCATTCATACAGTTGCTGAGGGTTTCTCCTTCAACTAGGCCAAACTGTTGTCCGACAGTCTGACCAGTCGAATTACCGAATATCGAGAACATAGGGTGAGTAAGAAAGTAGCTTCATTCTTTATGTCTACTTACATCATGGATTCCATATGCTTCATGACACCCTTCCCACTAATGAACTTGAGCTAGGCTCCATCTAATGTAGAGCCTATTCATGTCTACCACTAGAAGCTTTGGGAGGATAAGACCAAAGAATTCATCTACGATATCTTCAACTGGGTAATGGTGCCATTGCATGTTGCCATCTTTGGCTAGCCACCTCCCAGGATTTCAGATAGCGTCGTGACCAACCTAAGTAGCGTGGTAGATTGGTATCTAGAGGAATAATTTTTGTATATCAGGGTTTTTGGCACCTCTGTTCTTCCATATTCTCTACCACTATTATTTCCAGATAAGCTATTGTGTCGCGAGATTGCCATACAGGTTGTGCTCAGCAGAATCAACAAAGAGATCGAAGGAGTATCAAAAAAGGTATGGACACCCTTCCCTATTCATATTGGTGTATATTCCTTGTGAGATTTTGGCCATGCTAAAGCCAAGGCTATGGATTTAGAAGAAATGAAGCTGGTGGATATTGAGTTCAAGAAACACGACCCTAGTAGGGTTGTGCGCAATCACTTGGTGAGTTGCAGTAAGAAGAGATATGAACATGAGGATTCCCCTCATGATGAGATATTCTGGGGCACGAGGTCCTTCTCTGAGGTCCTAAGTCAGATTCAAGCCCTGCCACCCGAAGATATGGCTGATATTTTGAAATTCTAGGAGCACTGATGGAGTTGTCTCCCTTAGATTTTACAAGGTGAAGTCCCAAAGCTTCAAGTTACAAAGAATATAGAAGTCAAAGGTGCAAAGGACTCGAGTCCTAACAGGGAGAAGAACCAAGGGAAAATAGGGGAGGCTGGAACCTCAGGGAAAGGAGCCGAAGTCCCCCCAAAACAGGAAGGAAACCCTTAAAAGGGTACACCAAGCAAGGAGGCCCAAGGCCAAGCAGAGATCAGGGATGATTTTAAGGATGGAAATTTATTTTAAAATGTAGAAACCTTGGCGAATCTTACTAATCCTTCATATGCCAACTAAAAATGTTTGGCGAATTTTTTGTAAAAATATTCAAATTTCTAAGGATTTTATATAGTTTATCTAAAATTTTGGCGATTTTTAAGGTAAAATAATTTTTTCCTTTAGAATTTGGGCGAATCATTTTTAGAATAGCGAATCTTTTTTTGGGAAAAACCATGGAAAATTAGCCCATGAGGGAAATTTAGCCCCTAAAATCATCCTTGGCAGAGATAACCTCGCAAGGATCGGACGACTCACTGTCACTCACGCCAAACAAGTTAGTCACAGAGGTTACCCCGAAACAATAGTCCAAGGAAATCGACAGTCTGATTGTTATTATCACACCCTTACAGTTCACAAAGGGGAATCTCGATGTGGGGTGGATTTTCAATGAAGAACTGACACCCATTTCTGTAGAGGAGCTGCCTCCTAATGAGTTTTTCTTTGATAAAAAAAGGAAGGCTGTGGTGAGGCAAGATTTATATCAAAAAGAGGGTGTAATGGCTAAAAAATTTAAAATCATGACAGATGGGAAGGCCATGAAAGAGGAAGAATTCACAGACGAGATAGCCGGGACATTAGGGGCTTATGCTACAACCAATCAATACTCAGTTGAGACTTTGAAGGCCCAGTTGAAACGAAAGAATATCCTGATTAGTAAATTGGAAGCTAAAGTGGCTACTTCTGAAGAAAATACCAAGGATGAGGTGAGGAAAAGCCTCGAGCAAGCTCAAATAGCCGATCTGCAAGAGATCCAGAAACTTAGATACGACCTTGAGCAGGTGTGCTAGTTGGCGCAAATTAGCCAAACGCATGTAAGCTAGCAGGGGAAACAAATTATAGAATTACAATCCAAGTTGGATGTTGTAGAGAGTCGGTTTTTAGACATAAAAAATTTCAGATCCCAAGCTACAAAAATCCAACAGAAGGTATTAACATCTCAACAAGACTTGCTTATAAAGGTAGGAACCATTCAAAACCACTTTCAGACGATAGATCAAGAGTTAGAAAGTATTTCCTTGAGGGAAAAATAAGTTGGGGCAGCTCGAGTTCCATTCCAAGACGTTGTTATAGCTACGACGAAGATAGAGATGGTCGGCAGCTCCAAATTATCCATTTCATAACAAACTAGAGGAAATATCTTGTTGAAGGCATGGGAGCAGAATATATCAGAAAGCAAGGGGAGAGCTAATGAAGTGATGAATTCTTGTGAGGAAATGTTCTCTTTGATAAGTAAAAGTTTGCTAGACCTTGATAAGGAAAGCAGTGTTGGGACACTGGGAAAAATCAATATGGATAAGAACCTATTGGACATCAAAGAAAACATGGAGAAAGAGCAAGCAGAGATATCCCAGATAAGACAGGTCAATATGGCCCAAGTGGACAAATGGATAGTGCAGCCAAGTTTACAATTATGCTCTATGATCATGGAAGACCAACAAGTAGGGAAAAGGTTGCCACATCTGGCAAAGAGTTGTGACACCTTTGAAGAAAGCAACCAAGCAGAGCCTTCTAGGTTGATAGCCCAATTGATGGAGAGGTGTGTCATTTGCATCGAGCAGGCAAAGGGGAAGGTTTCTGGTGCTAAATAATGACAGATGTCAACATGTTCTATTTCTAGAGCCGCAAGGGAAGAGAAAGGAAGGTTCTCCATCCTTACGAGGGAAGACAAAGATGAGAATATGAAATGCTCCAATTTTCCATTTGTAACTAACATTTTTCTAGAACGATCGGAATTCTAGATGTTCAAAAGTTTGTTTAAATAAAGAAAAGATTGTAATAGAACAAGATTTTTGCCGGTGGTAGATTGTAATAGAGAAAGTTATTTTAAGACATGATTAATACAAACTGAATTGAAGACTCCATATTTCGTCAAGATTGAGTTATGTGTTTTTCCTCTGTATTTCATGCTTCATGTCATTTTTACATATATGTTTTTGATGAATGTGTTAGCTACAATTTAGTATAACTTCTACTACGGTGAGCATGTTATAGGTATCTAGTTGTTTAAAAGTTTTTCCTTTGTATCGACCACCACCCAGACAAAGCTCGAATGTTCATGGGCCGCCATCGAGTGGGATATCAACATTCAAGAATATTTAGAAGCTAGACAAAGACAACTCAGAGATCGACCATAGCTTCATCCCCCCAAGTTGTTTCTTCCCCTTCCTTTTCTTTCACTCTTTTTAGATGCTTAGACTCTACACTTTATAGCCTTAAGTGTAGACTTAGGAACAAAAGTAAGCACAAAAATCGAGACGAGATTTCTCATAGACCTGGGAGTGCTAGAGTCGGATTGAGGTGTGGAGACAATCATTTTTGGGTAATTCGACACCATGAATTCAATGCTACTGTCTATTTTTTGATTTGAGAAAATCTTATGCAGCTTAATTCCAGAATGAGGTATACTTATGTATTTTTCTAAATTCTTTTGTTGAGTTAACAAAAAGGCCTACCCATTTGAGAGTAGGACCTGGAGATGTAGTACACTAGAGACAAACTCCGTTATCAAGTTTTTGTGTTCATATTTTATGCTTATGTCTCTTCATTATTGAGATTTTCCTTCTGTATGGTGCACTTTAATTTTATGCTCATTTAATACAATTCTTTATAAGTCACTTCGATGAAAATATCCCAGATCATGTTTTGATGGAAATATTCTTTGAGCCAAATTCTTTAAACAAGTCATAAATGGAAAAGTGATATTTATCAAACTTGTCTTAGCATATTCCAAGGAATGTTTTGAAACTTGAACTCCAACAATATCGAGAGGACCAAGCTATTTCCAATATTTATGAACCATCAAGAGGGTAATCATTCTTAGGCCTCTTCCTATATATCTACTCTGTATATGTTAAAGTCCTTGATTCCTTACCTTTGTCAATCCATTATTTAAAAATTGTGGACACTATGCCCTATTTTGCAAGTGTTGGATCATAATTTAGTAGCATAGATAACATTACTAAAAAGACCTTAGAATTAGGATATCATTAACTTGTTTTGAAATATCCCATCCACCACTCCATTTGTCTCTTCCAATCAGCTCAATTTCCATTTCAAAGGAAACTCCAACATTCATTTCAATTATAAATTGGTTGCAGGTGTCAATGCAATTCCAATTTGGAGGAATAACTTACCATTCTTGGTTTGTAATTATGCCAGATTTATTTTGAAGCAAACAAAAAGGTTCATCACAATTGTAAATCAAGGGTTACCGTATGCATGGTGTGTTTTCAAGGCCGATATTTGTATTCATGCATACAAGCAGAGACATCATCCTTTATCATCTACAACACACATTTTGTGAAGCTACAAGTCTACAATTGTGTTTCCTTTACTCTAGAGGGTTTTGGGTTGAAATTATAGGTTGTGATCCTAGTGGAATATCATTGATCTTGTCACCACTATATACCTCTGTAGTTAAATATAACACCATTCCATTTATCAGTCATTGCAAGGTCATCACAATGGAAAGTTGTTGACCTCTCATATTTTGGAAAAGATTAAAACACATACTCTTTGCTTAGAAAGAAAGATTGAACTAAACAATAGTTGTTCATAAAAAAGAGCTATCTCTCTATCTTGCTTGATGGAATCTGTAAAAATTTATGAAAACTACTTTCAATGAATCATTTTATATTATTTCAAAATAACTCTATGTGGTACAAATGCATACTTTGTATCCTATGCTCTATTTCTTTGATACTCTACCCCTCTAAGAAAATTGTACATTTTTCATCATAAACCTATGCCTAAATTTTTTTTGGAGTTTCATAAGTATCATAGTGCCAAAACCAATTTTAGAGCTATCTCACCAAAAGTCATAATTAGATTCACATTTCTTCCACGATCACATATTTCTTTCTGCCCTACAAGTTAAAAGGACTTGCATTGTTCTTATTGAAGAGCCATATTAAAACCATTGTTCAAATTGTCTCTTTAGAAAATTGAATTTTATCCACACATTACCCAAGTAATTTCATGTGAGACCATATTGGATACCAAGATAGTTGTTGGGTTCAAAGGAAGTGATCCTTGTAAATATTTTTGAAGGCCATAAAAAACAGAGGTATACATATATATGTGTGGATAATGATTCAATGTAACTTCAATATGGGAGACATATTGATAGTTTTTAGTCTTCACGAGAAGCACTCTCACTAATAGTTTGGTTTTATTGGTAAAAGGTCAATATCCTCTTCAGAGTTATGAATTGCATTTTCTTGCAAAATATTGTATAAACTACGGGACTTCCTAAGAGTCCTGGGATTCTAAAATTGTGTTTCAAATTTGTATACAAGAACTGAAAAATGCAAAAAGGGGGAATTATAAGTTTGAAGTTATTACCATTGTTGAAGATTAATATAACTCATAGCCATTCCAAATCGACACCTATATGAATTATGATCCATATATGAGGAAGGTTTAAATTTAGATTTGAATGAGAATATGTATGGGATCAAAATGGTGTCATCATAGAAGGATTCAAAGATGAAGATAGATCACATATAATTGATTTTTAGAGTGATCAGGGTAGCTAGTGGATTAAATTAATTCAATATCAAGCTAGAGGTAAGGCTATAAAATTTTGGCTACATAGTTTTGAAAAAATATTTCTACAAGAATTATTCTTAGCAATCTTGTACATAAGACTGAATCTTCAAAATCAGTTTTCTTTTATTGCTTGCAAAATTACGAGCCAATATGTAGCTTGACAATATGATGAATACACTCGAAAATGGGATTAATTTTTTTTCTACTCTGACCCTCATTTATTGGATTCGGTATTGTGGTATGGTTATGGAGTTGAGGGGTTACCTTGTGTTTATACTTGATGATACTAAGAGGATTATTTTCTACATCATAGTAGATACAAGATTTAGGCTATGCATGATCCATCACTCAAGTGCAATAATTGGATTTTGATTTTGATCAAGTGGAGAGGGAAATAACAAATGTGCAATGCCTTCCATGGGTTTAAGAGGTATATTTACAACTTCAATTTGGAAGACCTGGTTGTTTTGATATTTATTCCATACAACTTACAAAACTCCGCTATCTTAAAACCATTTACAAATTACAAAACCTGTACCATATGATTTTTTTATATCTTGAAATCCATGAATGGGGTTTTCTTGATTTTTTTTAGGAGAAGCATGAAAGTATAATGACTATTCCTACAAACTTTCTCAAGAACACAGATTGTATTTTGTGAGAAATTTACAATTTATTAGACCTATAGCAACCTTGAATTTAGTGCATAAAACAATTTTCCTAAGTCTGTTTTGGTGAGTGGAAGCTATAATGTAGATGATGAGGTATTGAGGTCTATTTATTGTTCATTAATCTCCAATATCCACATGAACTTGGGGCATACCCTTGTCACTATAACTCATTCCTACTTATTCTTGCAACATTGTACTTTTTCCTCTTTTACAATTGTAAGGTTATATAATTCCATCTCACCCACATATATCATTGCATTACAACGACATTTATTTTGGATAGAAACAAGCATGACTTCCATATTGATTAAACCCTATCAATAATCAAACCATACATTCACAATGTTGTTGTTACTTGATTATGAGAATGTTGCACTTAGGTAAATCCAATGAAACTATTGTGAAGCTTTCCTATTGGTTGGTTGTGTAGCATATTCCTTGACAAACTCATTTGAGATATCATAGAGTGGTTTCAATAACAAAGTTACAAAAGGAATAGGGTGAGTATATCATCTTTTAATGTTTGGTTACAATGATTGGGTCGATGCACAAAACAGGGATATAAGTTTCATAACAAATCATGTGGCAGCAAGGTATCCTTCCTTATGTTTCAAAATATAATAAAAATGTTGAAAATGTTTATGGATATATCCAAGATACTATAAAAAAAATAGATAATTCCACTACTTGGTCAATTCATTCAGGTATCAAGAGTATCTTAAGTGACAATGGGAAAAAGGGTTACGCTCACCAAATGTTGATGGATCTAGTCAACAAGAATTGAACAAGTCATTGGAAAAGTCATGTCAATATTCTGAACTCTTTGTTGAACACCCTATATGCTAGCCATGAAAATGCATTCTTTAAAATGTTCACATGATATTTTCATTCATCATTGGACAACTGTTTAATATCCTATTGCTGCAACATGGATACTTATATTTTAATGATGGGGAGTACATTAAATATGGACTTGTAGAGATGGAAAAATGGATATGTGAAGCATCAAAAAAATATGCAGGGACATATTGAGATGAATTAAGATGCCTAATACAAGTTGTTAGTTCCTTGGTTATACAACAGAAACCAAATAAGCCTTTGATGAAATTTTACATGATCTATGTTTGGTGTTGAGCATTCAACAATGATACCTTATTGGGAAAGAAAATGGTGTATTCCATCAACATAAATCTTAGTTGGATAGTAAAGGAAATTGGAAGGATATTGACAACATAATTGGTTCTTATCCATTGGAAAATGAATCATTCGACATATGTCCTTACAACTTGGTACAGGGTTGCAAGAGGGCATGCAACATATCGAGTTTGGGGGAGATTATGAGTCACAAAATTACCATCTTTTAATATTATCTTTTACTCAATTTTAATCCTTTTCCTCTCATCCATAACCATGTATTATCCTATTTTAATGCTCATATGTGATATCGAGGCTCAAAGTGTTTTCCATTGCATTTCTTAGTATTTCATTGAATTTTGATTAACATTAGGGAGAATTAATGTATTTTGTGTTTAATTTTGGAATTCGTGACTAATGTGTCAACAAGTTGTTGTAGGTTTACAAGTTGATATTTCCCAAAGTCCCCTTTCAAGTTTAGGAAGACAAATTGCTTGGCTCCAATATGTGCATTTTCTGAATATTTGGCGTATCTGACACATAGATGTATGACAATGGTTGATGTAAAAAGATATAGAAGATGATTATTTCCATTATGAGAACATACATCACTTTCATGGAACCGACACCGGAATATTTGAGGAATTTGTGGGAGATAATTCTACTTGGTAATTTATTAATAAAAATGCCATGAATTCAAGCACCCAATAATCAAGTCAAAAACAATTAGAAAGTAGCCAATCTTCCAGTAAAAGAATTGATGGAGGATCCATAAATTTGGTGTTATATCTATTTGGGGACATTCATAGAATATGAAATATATTATTTTAAATGCAAGAGGGTGGATTTCTAAATACCCACGTCTGAAAACATGTTTTTCCTTATTTGTGTGGGATCCAAATACATTTTGATAGCTACAACTCAAGAGGAAAATGAATTTCAACATATTCATGGCTCTTGCATGTATTTTGGGAAAGTTGTTGTAATCCACACATCCAATGATGAATTTGAAAACCCATGGTATTCTAAATTCGATGGGGTTAGCTAGGAACTTCGAACAATCTAGTTATGAGTTGTAGATTTAGAAAATTGTTATAATCACTTGCGAATATCTTATCCTCAAGTGGGTTTTCAGGTTCAAACAAGATTATGTATAAAATAGAGTTCCATCTCCATTCCAAGGGAGAGGACTCTTAGATCAATGTCCAAATTTGTGATGGAATAAATTACCAGTTCTTGAGATCCGATTTTCAAATTAGATTATAGTTTGCTCATCTTTTTGTTGGTGTTTAACTAGTTTGTGTTGTTGTAGTTTAAGTTTGCTTATTTATTATCGAAGGAAGATCTCACTCCATGAGAATAGGCTTTCTGATAATTTAATTCTCTTTTTTTTAGAATTTCAATTCAAGTAATTTTCATTTTGCAAGCATGATTTATATTCTTGAACAATGTGATTTGTTTTGTTGAAGTGTGTGGTGTATTTACTTTCTGCAATAGCATTTCAATTCATTGATTAATTTTTATCAAAGTTGGTTCTTGGCCTGTAGTGGGAAGACCTCAGGTTAAACATTAATCCACAAAAAAATCCCAAGATATTGGACCTTTCGGCATCACCTACAAGCAGGTGAATTCTCACTCAAGGTATCTATGGGGAATACATAAACCAGGCTTCCATAGTCATGAGGTAATATGAGGCATTCATCCTTATTGTTTACTTAACATTCATTCATATATTCTATGTGCAAAACCATAACATTTGACATAATAATCCTACTTAACCATTCAACATATGTGAAACATCATTAGATACATATTCATACTAATCATTAATAATCCATTTTATGTGCACAATGAACATAAA
>ML853520.1:8951-29570 GCA_009831015.1 Picea engelmannii
ATACTCAAAACTCTATAAATTTTGACTTTTTATTCTTTATTTATAATCTTGATTTATAGAAATATTTTTGTTTCAACTAAGTCCCAAGATGTATCCTTCTCAACCTTTTAGAATAATTATGTTTCTTCCCTTTATTATATTGCCGGAAGCACGGAGGTAGTATATAGCAATGAGTTAACATTGATTTTCATATTAGTTTTATGTTGACTTAAAAAATGTGTATAAATTTTAATGTTGAACATAACAAATAAAAAAATTTGTTTTTCAATATAACAAAATTAGTATTTTTATGACCTTTTGACATGAGTATATATGAGTGTCACTTTCTTATAAGGTACAACTCTATTGAAAAAATAATTTTATAACAAATATAAAATAAAAACTATACATATGTTCATATTGAATTAGCCCCCTTTCACAACTCCCAAAACACATTGAATGCATACACTTTACCCATCAATTCTATATAAACCAAGTCACGTGAAACGAATCCATTGACTATGAAATAAGACTCTTTTTTTATTTTCTTTTCTTATTTTTCCAAATGTGTGGTTATGAAACCATTTTTAATTCTTTTGGTAAGTTACCATTGACTTATGAAATAAGACTCTTTTTTNTGTGTAGTTATGAAATCATTTTTAATTCTTTTGGTAAGTTAATTGATAGCTACGGGGTTAGAAACCCAATGGATCTCGTGGCAGACTTGTTCAGGTAGCTTGCTGGCATTGGTGGGGCAGACTCCCGTTGTTTTTTTTGGCATACTTGATTTGGCATACGGTTAAACTTGTCAGGACAATCTTTACGAACACAAAACCTCCACTATATACTAAAAATTGCTATTCAAAAAACCAGTTGCTTATGGAGATATGTGTTAGAAACATTGGGCTCCAAAATAAATTTAGGTATTTTTGAAATGACATATTTTAATTATAGGAACAAGCTAAAACACTCGCACACCCTCTAAGGGGAATGATAAACCTCAAAGGCAAAAAAAACTCGATAAGTTTACATAGATTTGAGTAAAATTTCTTTTATTATCTTCGAAAACAATATATCGCAGCCTGCTGCACTTATTACTTCAAATTCAATAAACAAGATTTTACTAATATTTTTTTAAACAAACATTTTCTTAATTTTTTGTTGTCAAAACTCTATAATTTTATTTGTAATATTATTTTATATATTGCAAATCTTTTTAACTATGATCTAACATATCATTAAAATCTTTAACAGATGTGGCTTGTGGAGAATGTTTTCCATATATATACGACAATATATTTATGGTAGATTTATTTATTTATTTATATTAATTTTTATTCAATATTTTTTGTTATATTTAATTAAGGAATATAATTTTTAATAAAAAAATTAGGCATTTTTTTTCATTTCAAATATAATATTTAGACTAAATTATTGGATTACAATTTTGATAATAATATAACAAGAACATCAAATGAGACTCACAAAATTCACTTAAAAAACTTGACCACATTAAGTGAGACTCACAAAATTTACTTAGAAAACTTGACCGCTTCAAATGAGACTCACAAAGTTCACTTAGAGAAATTGACCTGGAAACATTCCTAGGAAATCATAACGCTTAATCACTCAAATTAATCCAACAAACTATAATAAAAACTTATATATTATACTAAATCATATAATATATATTAATGTTTATGGATTCAAGATTCTTTGTTAATGAATTCATTGAGCATAGTTTTTTCTTAAAATAGTGTATACAATCACAATCTAGAGATCCGTATAGGATGCCCACAATCACAATCTATAGATCCGTTTAAGATGCCCCCAACTTAGGAAATAAAAAAATTCAATGCAAGATCTAAGTGGTAATACTTAAAAAAAAATGGTGACACATTTCCCTAAACTGCGATTTTATTTCCGTGAAGAGGAATTGTGGGCCACCTAAATCACAAGAAATTTCCCACTCGTTCACTTTGTACTTCCTTTCTTTATCTACACTTCAACGGATTACTTTCCATCGTTTGTCACTTTATTCCACCTTTGAATTTTTTAATAGGAAAGTATATAATTATTCATTTTATTTTTTACTTTTATATTAGTGATGTGATGCCCGAGGTGAGAGAAGTATGATGTCAAATCTTGGTGGAAAGATGGGCCATAAGATCATACATTTGTTTGTGATAACAATGGGATTTTTTTTGGTCACCAAGCATTGGATGAATTGCGTGTTTTAATTATAAATAATTATATAATTAAGTTTTTATTATATTATATTAAGTTATATTTTATGTATAAAAATTAAGTAATAAGTTATTGTAAGTGGTGTGTAAGTGGTGTGGTTTATTATGGTTTTTTTGGGTTTTGACGGTGGATTTTTTTTAGTAACTAGTTTTTTTTGGCTCGATGGCAGAATATTGTAGATAGTTATGCTGAATCGTTAGCATTGTTGGATCTCTGGGGTGGCAGTTACGTTGCTTTAGTTAGCAATGCTTGAGAGTAAGGTTTGTTGGTTGTTCGGGGTGGCGGGGAGTTGGTTAATGGGATCGGAGGGAGGTCGGAGTATTACACCATTTGGTCTCATGAGCGATGTCGATATCTAACTGATCTTCCACTAACGAAGTTCGACAACATGGGGTTTGTCTGGGTTTTCTATCCCATTTATTGAGCTTTAATCACCCTTTATTTCGGCAACGATCCTGGGGCTTGGCCCACTGCTCTGATCTGACTTGTTTACTGTGCTGGAAAACTATCGATTCGTTGGTGAGTTTACCGATATGGCACATGAGGTCAGTGCCCTCATGGACGCAACAGACGAGGAGGAGTGGGAGCGGGAGGGTCTTTTCAGCATAGTCGATGAACTGTGCATGTCAAAAGGTGGTGGGTGTAAATTAAATGATCTTACCATACCCTCCGTAAAGGCTCTGCTTTCACCCTCCCATTGTTCATCAAAGGTGTATACGTTGAGTTATCCTGGAGCTAGCGAGGTTTTGTTGCAGAACCACTCAGCTCTTGGATAGAGTAACAGGTTGACACAGCGGGTCCTTGTTGAGGGGATTGGCACTATTGCTGATAATTTTGGGTCAGACATACAAATGGTGCACATTAAGGAATCGACTGACCCAAAACTAGCGAGTACTCAATGAGAGAATTTGCGCGTGAAGGAAATGTTGCACAAGAAAGTTGCTCGGGCCTGGAAGCCAAAGAAGGTGAGACACCGCCTAGTTATAGGAATGGACGTGGGGTTGGAGGAGACCTACAAACTATCCCTCTGCGCATTGGTCGAGAGGTTTTCCTACAAGACAAGGAGAAACCTTACTTTCTCTGCATGGATGCAACTGACTTGGTTACCAATTATTGGTTATGCGCCAGAGTTTTTGACCCTTCCATATGGGTGGTTTGGAATGGTTTTCAAAAGCCCGGAAGACGTTGAGATTATACTGAATCGTTTTTGGGATTTCGAGGGTGGTAGCGTCATGCTAAAGCATTGGAGAACTCGTTTCGACCCAACCACATAATACTTTATCTATTGCCATGTTTGGGTCTTGCTTCTAGGCTTGCCACTCAACCTATGGAACAAAAATACCTTGGTGGCAATTGGAACCCTGCTCGACCAATTCCTAAAGGTCGACAAAGTTGGTTTACATTTTCCGGATAAACGCATGGCGAGAGTTTTAGTTGATCTAGATATCCATGCTGGTCTTATGGACTCTTTGGAGTTGGAGTGGCACGGACATGTTACAGTGCAACACCTGGATTATCAGGGCTTACCTTTCCGCTGCTCTTCCTGTAGACGGATGTGACATATTTGCAAAGAATGTCCTAACTGGAATGGAGCTGCAGTGTCGGAGGACTCTTTGGAAACTCTCTCCAAAGACCTGTACATGAGCGAAGTAGATTCCAAAGAGCTGAGCATCTTTTCTACCAGGAGCGTTGAAGATTCAGCTGGACCATTTTTAGAATCCTTCATTGGTAAGTTAATTTTTTTTCATCCTACTTTGTATTTAAATTTTTTTTTTGTCCTACATTGTATTTTAAACTTTCGTCGTGGGAACAAGATTATCTGGACAAATCTTTCCCGTCAGCCACCGTGCCTTGAAAAGATGCAGACTGTGAAACTAAGGATACCATTGATCTCGGGGGTTCCACTTTATATTTCCGATAGGAATCCAATTATCCCATCTCTTGTTGATCTCTCTGCTTCCTTACCCAAAGATTCCTTGTTAATCCTTGGTGGATAGGGATGCTCCTACATCTCAGACTCCTAGACTATTTGTGATTGAACCGATTTTGGATTATGTAATAGATACATTGATTACGTCTCTTAGGGAAACTTTCAGCCCTACTCCTCTACAAACATTTTGGTGCTTGGAAGCCTATCAAGGGAACTTGGCCTGTGATAATGTTCGGAACTCGACTAGTGTGGGGGATGGCCAGGGGAAGGCACTAGCTTGGTCATGGGGTCTGGGTATGGAGGTCTCACCTATCAAAACTGGGAGTGCTCGAAAGAAGCTAGGGATACTACCTTCTGCTGTAGAAAAACATCCAGTTTATATTCTTGATATGTGGGCACTTAGAGGCATGAAAGCCCTCGCAAGGGCTAAATCATGATCCTCCTCTCCCTGAACATCAGAGGGGTAGGAGGCTCCCTAAAAATTCCATCCTTGTGTAGGCTCCTTTTCAATACAAAGCCAGATATCATCTTTTTCCAAGAGACCTTAGTTGTTGAGAAGAAGGCCAGGAAGTTCATGAACTCACTATGTCCAAACTGGATGACTAGTGCAGTCAGTTCCGTAGGGAAGTCGGGTGGACTTCTGGTGGCTTGGAATCCAAATGTGTTTGAGTTTCAACATTTTCTGAGTGTTGGTGGAATCTTATTGATAGGTTTCCACATTCCTGATAAAAGAAGGATATGTTTATTAAATGCTTATGGGTCGTGCATCGGGTGAAAACAGTTCTAGGAACAGGTGAAAGCTAAGAGATTGCTAGCACATGATGCTCTCATTCTTGCAGGGGATCTGAAATTTTATACTAGCTTAGATGAAGTGTGGGGAGAGGTGGCCTTATCCGATCCATTGGCGGTTTTTTTCAAAGATCTCTTTGCAAATAATCATCTGGTGGATGTGGTGCCTACATAGATGTTGCCAACCTGGCAAAATGGTAGAAGTGGGGTGGATAAGATTCAAAAGAGATTAGACAGGGTGTATGTTTCAGAAGCCATATTAAATGAATCAGCTAGATACAGATCATGGGTGGAACTCCCTTTTATTTCCGATCATGCAACTGTGATTTTCCAATTGGATTATGGTTTTAAGACTGTAGCTTATCCTTTTAAATTTAATCCAGCGCGTTTGAAAGATGAGACATTTGGTGAATTAGTTCGGGCAATGTGGAGCACTCAACATGATTCTGAGGAGGAAGGAGTATAAAGAAGATTGGACAGGAAGCTAATTAAGCTTAAAGCTCGGGTGAAGATATGGATAGCCAAAAGTAAACAAAAGGAACTTCGATCTTTTGAAAATATTGAAGTGGAGATTGCACACTTTACCAAACAAAGTTTAGAAAATGATCATAGTTATGATCCTCGATCACGGATGAAATTAATTGAACATGAACGAAACAAATTGTTGCTGGACGAGGAGGAACGATGGCTCCTAAAGAGCAGGGCCACATGGCTTCAATGCGGGGACAAAAATACAAAAAAAATTCATCGATTTGCCAGGTTTAGAAGGAATAAAAAACATTTGTGGGAGGTAAAAGATGAGTCAGACCAGGTTCATTATGGGAAAGAGGCTATTAAGGTTGAAGCACAAAGATTCTTTAGAACTCTCTATCAAGACTCGACTGAAAACTCGATCAAGGATCAGGTTACATCTGTGTGTATTTATTCTAGAATAGTCTATGAGGAGGAAGTTCTTTTACTTGAGAAACCTTGTCCTATGGAGGAAGTTTTAGATGTTCTAAAGGGTTTCACCAAAGACAAAAGTCCTAGTCCCAACAGGTGGATTGTTGAGTTCTTTTTACATTTTTTTGATTTGGTTGCAAAAGATCTGGTGTAGGATGTCAAGGAATCATGTCTTTCTAGAGAGGTGAATAGATCTCTAAACTCGACTTTTATTGCACTTATTCCAAAGGTTAATGGTCCTGCTACATTTGGGGATTTTCGGTCGATTGATTTGTGCAATATTTGCTACAAGATTATATCAAAAATTATTGCCAAGAGAATTAGACCGATACTGTCCCGCACTTTATCAGAGGAACAATTCGACTTCTTAAAAGGAAGGAAAATTATCGATGCCATTGGAACTGCACAGGAGTGCCTCCACAGCATTAGAGAGAAAAAGTTACAAACCTTAATCCTTAAGATAGACTTAAAGAAAACATATGACTGTATAAGCTGGGATTTTCTCAGGTTGGCTTTACTACAATGTGGATTCGGGCTGTTGACGACTAAGTGGATTATGAGATGTATCCAATCAACAAATTATGTGATTTTAATCAATGGAGAGCCAACAAATTTCTTTAATAGTGGTAGAGGGATTAGACAAGGGTGCCCACTATCACCTTTGCTATTAATTTTAGTAATGTAAGGTTTGAGTTTGGCATTAAAAAGAAGCCAAGATGAAGGCTTATTGACATGCATTAAGGTATCAAGGTTAATCAGGATTCTCCATCTACTTTTCGTCGATGGCATCCTTATCATGACTAAAGCTTCTATCGCAGAATGGAAGGAGATAAAAAGGGTATTGAATGTGTTCTGTAGTGCAACAGGTCTCTTGATAAATGTTCAAAAATCCTCTTTCAAGTTTCCTTCAGTATGGTGTTCAACAACAAGTCTTGGATACTTTAAAAACTTATTTTCTATAAAATTTTCATGATCTTACTGATGGATTTAGGTATCTTGGTTTTTTTTTAAAGATTGACAGGTACAAAATTGAGGACTGGCAATGGCTTATAGAAAATCATGAAAAACAGATAAGCCATTGGTGCAAAAGATGACTATCTATTGCAGGACACTTAGTTCTAATCAAGGCCATTCTCGAAATTCAGCCAGTCTATTGGTTGGCACTAGAAAATCTTCCATCCTCGGCACCCCAAAGAATTCATCAAGTGGTCTTTAGTTTTCTTTGGTCTGGAAGCAAAAAAAAAAAAGAATTTTCATCTGTGTAATTGACAACTCATTGCTTGTCCAAAACTTCATGGGGGCTGGGGTTTGAGGAACCTATTCAGATTTAGTAGAGCTATGGCGATGAATACACTCTGGAGGGCATTGATGCAGGAAGGTTGATGGCATCAAGTTTTAAAAGATAAATATTTTCCATTTGTATCTGTTGCGCATTGGCTTCGATCGATATCCATGTTGGGTGAAAAAGGCTCACAGTCTTGGAAGCATCTACTAAAGTCCTTACACATTCTCTTGCACTGGTTAGTGTGGTGCCCAAGGACAGGAGAAACTATTTTGATTGGAAAAGATCATATTATGGGTATGGGGGATGTGGCCATTCTATCTGAAGATCTCATCTCAACACTAAATCAGAAAGGTGTGCATTATTTATATCAGGCCTATTGTGAGCCCCGTCCGGGAATGATTTTCTCAAATTGGTATTCAAGCGATGAATTGGAATTAGAGGGGCATCTAGCTTCTAAATGGAATACTTTCCGTTGCACTCTCAGAAATACTGGTGGGCAACTGCAAGAGAGGCCAGATGAACTAAAATGGATGGGTGGCGATTCGTCGGGATTGATATCTGTCAAAAATGTTTATGAGGCTACGGAAAAAAAGAATAAGAATTTTGTGATTGGAGGTTGAAGGAAGTCAATGTGGTCTTGGGACCGCCCATTGAAAACAAATCTCTTTACACGGTTGGTGGCTGAGAATAAAATTATCACCTGGGAGAATCCACAACACAGAGGTTTTATTGGTTCGAGTTATTGTATCTTATGCAAGAAGAGTAAAGAAACATCACATCATCTGTTTGTAGAGTGTTCATTCTCGAATGCAGTCTGAGAAAGGGTTAAAACATCCATAAAACTTTCAGGAGCATGGGTTGGAAACTCTATAATGGAGTGCTTTAAAAATTGGAAAGCTCAAAATGTTTTATATCCAACTTTTCCGACTTTCATCTGTTGGTATATATGGATGGAAAGGAATTTCACTATATTTGAAGATGGCATTCCTTGCTTTCAGAAGGTGGCTTTCCAATCCTTATCTGTCATGGGGGATTACAATTCAAAGTTGAAAGCTCCATCCCGGAGGGTGGTGCCTCCTCTTCCTGCAGTGGGTGTCACTATCGGTTGGTTTGATGGGGCTGCTCTTTCTTTGGGCCAAAATAATGGGGTTGGAGGGGTTATAAGGATAAGTGAGCATCGATGTTATAAATGGATCTTCAACTGTGGACCTATCACTAATACTAGAGTGGAGCTATTGGGAGCATGGGCTCTTCTTACTCTGGTTTCACGACTTTCTATTCCAGAGCTTCATATACAGGGGGATTCAAAGATCATCATGGATTGTCTGCGGGGAAAGGGGTGCCTTCAAGTGGTCTCTCTGGAGTGCTGGAAGGATCGACTCATTGAACTAATCAAGATTTTCCAAAATATCACCTTTGCACATGTGTATAGAGAAGAAAACAAAGACTATCTTCTCTATACACATGTGCGAAGGTGATATTTTGGAAAAGCTCCTTAGGGTTCTCGAGAAGATAGACTATTTTCAATGTGAAGAGGATCATGAGGGCCCTCATATGTTTTTAGATATTTTCTAGAAGTATTGATGCCTATGCATGAACCATCAGTTCATTGTTTTTTTGGGAGTTTAGCAGGCTGCACTAATGACATCAGTTTTTTTGGTATTGTTTTGACTGGTGTTCTTCTGGATTAAATCCTTTGTGGGGGATTTATTAGTCATATAGCGGGATTATAGCTCATGTTTGGGTTATTATTTTAGTCATTTTTCTATGTAGTGGGAAATGATTTCATTGGATGTATTTTGGCATCTGATGTTGTTTATCTTGTAAAATATCAGTTTATATTTAATATAAATATAAAGAGAAATTTTCTATGGAAAAAAGAAAAAAAAAAGTGGTGTGGTTTTTTTAATGATGGTGATGAGTTAACTCTCATTTACTAATAGCAATTAGTAATGGCTATCCTCACTGTCAGTTGACCACTAAGTTGTAATAGGTTTTTCCATCTTCTTATTAGTGCATCGAGCTTACTAGGATGATTGGAAATTGAATAAGACTAATAGATTTACAAAATATAACTCTATTGATTAGTATAAGTGATTTTGTTCAAAGCCAATATATAATTGTTTGATTAAACTTTTGAAAGCTTAAGTCTAGACTAAAAACATGATTGTTCATGCTTCATATCGTATGGAATCCAATATTGGGCCCTAAACACATTTTTACTGCATTGTATTTAGTAATGGGAGTCTTACTTGTTGGCAAGAAAATTATTTACCTAGCAGTTCGAAGACCTTGCTACTAATAATGTGGTTGGCTTGAAACACTAAAATATTTTTTATCGTTGTCTCCCTACCAAGCCTACTCAAAATTAGGCCGAGTCATTTTTTAATTGGCCTTTATCCTTTTTTATTTCTTAGAGAGCGACTCTCTTAGGAGACAAATTACCTTAGGCTTAGAATTTTAGACTTCATGGCAAATGATTTGTGTTGAATCCTTGTTTTTCATATGAAAGAAGTAGAATTAAGTCTTATTTGATAATAAGGAGCATGTAATATGTTTTTCATGGTTTGAGACACATTTAAAGTCACTGTCCATATTTTCTTACTCACACCATACATACAGATATTAGGGCTTACCATGTCATTACGTTGGTAGGGCTATTACGGAGAGGAGGGAAAGGAGGTACAATTCCCCCCCTCCTATTATGCAATACAATGATACATTTATCATATTGCCACATACAATAATGAGACTAAGAAAACTCTACATTAGGTGATGACAAATGAAATTTGATAGTTGTGGAATTAGAGCTCACTGGTATAGGTTAGGGATTGACCCTTAATGATTAGGATGATCTTCCACTTGATGCCATTTTCTCCCTACAATAACTTAATGGCACTTTGATTATGCCCGTTTCTAATGCAGAGAAATCATATGTGGAAAACTACGATAATGAATGCCAACTAGAAATAACTCATATAGATCAAATATTGAGACACTAAGATTTATGAGGTAAAACCCTCAAAGAGGGATACATCAATGGAGCAACATAAAAGTTGTATTATTGCTCAAAAAATAAAGACTATATCTAATACAATACACTTCTCTTTGTCATTCACCATCAATGACAAATGACTCTCCTTATATATATATATATATATATATATATATATATATATATATATATATATATATATATATATATATATATATATATATATATATATATATATATATATATATCATGGACCAATGAGATGATAGGACAATGATGAAGTGTCCTGAATACCAAGAATATTCAAGGATCATCAGATTATCTATGCATATTATAGAATGTGATCATTAAATAAATAAAGTACAAAAGCACACTAAAGAAGCACACTAAAATAACACATAACTATATTACATTGGGCACAACTATATTACAACTTCCTTCATTCCTAACAAAGCTCAAAGATGAAGAAACCTGGCTTATGTTAAGGGCTTCATGAAAATGTCAGCAATATGATCTTTGATTCAACAAAATGTCAAGTCAAGAACCTGATTTAAAGAACATGACAAATTAGATTCTTAGCAAGCTCGATGTTACTCTGACTATCGTGGTCAATGATAGTCTAAAAAATGGCATAAAAGATGGAAATGTTAAAGTAGAGTGTGATTAGATGAAGTTGTAGGCAAGTGTTGAAGATAAACAAAAGTGCTTCAATCAAACCAAGAACCAATGCTCCAAAAAACACATGTACGAAGATGGTGTTCCATCGAAAAATGCACAAGTATAAATGAAGAAAAAGAGGAAACCATCATACATATCAAGAGAACTAGATGTGTTGAAGCTAGGGATCAAGGAAGATTCTCTAAAAGGTTAAAAAAACACATGGATGATCAATAAGAATGCTTTAGTCAACCCAAGAATCTCTCAAAAGATAAAAGTGATCTAATAATGTTGCATTTACAATGATCAAGAGATTAAAGGAATCGAAGAGAGTTGACTTGTCAACTGAGCTAAAAAATAAAAAAATGCATTAAGTGCACCAAGTGTCACATGATCTAAAATGCATGTGTATAAGGAATAAGTAAAAATATGAAAAAATTATAAAGATGAAAAGATCAAATGCATATGCTCTAAAAGGTAAAAAAATGTTGATGTCGACCTACATAAGTGCTATAGGAAGAAATTTTTTTCAACGTATATTTAGCTAGAAGCAAATGGAAATGTTTTCAAGATGGATGAATGTTATTGGGTTGAAGAAGATTGGATGTAGATGCATAAAAAGGAAAAACAATTTCAATGATCAACATAAGTTATCCAAGAATATAGAGGTGCTAGCATAAAAAACTGGGTAAGTGCTTCATGAAAAAGAAGTAAAGGTTCGAGTTTTCAAGATGGTTGAATACACTTAAGTTGAAGAAGACTGGGTGCAAATGCACAAAAAGAGAAAAAAATGACAATGATAAAAAGTGCTCCATGCAAAAGATGGTATAAGAGTAAAAAGCTAGACAATATGCTTCATGAAAAAGAATAAAACACCAAGCTATCAAGATGGATGAATGTATTAAAGCTAAAGAGGATCAGAGGTGGATGCACACAAAACAAAGGCACTGCAAACACAAAAGATGTCAACATAAAAATATAGAGAAAGTGCTTCATGGAAAAGAAGTAAACACCAAAACAATGCCATCAAGAAGTACCATCAAAATGAGACAAACTTCTTAGTATAGGTCTCGACAAAAATTAGCTTTGTTAGGTATTCAAGAAAGCTTTACTCAACATGTCCCAATAATATTGAATTAGGGTGTAAATAAATTTATGATCAAACTTGACAACATGAAGTTGACTATAACAAGGTACAAAACTATGTTCAAAGTAAAGTCCTTCAAAATCTTAGGCTCCAAGAAACCAAAAATATGCTTCATGCAAATTGATAAATCTTACAAGGGTTTCCTTGAGTGAGTACATGCACAAATGATCAAGAATGGGAGTGAAAACCCATAAAGTTGTCAAGGAATAGTCTCCAAAAGATGACAAAATGCATGTTGAGGTGAATTAAGATATGACTATGATACACACAATGAGAAATTTGTCAAAGATCAATATAAGTGCTTTAATCATTCAAACCCAAGAACCCTTGTGAAGTGAAGAGTGGTTTGATTGATTTCAAATGTTATATATAAACAATAATGCTTTGAAAAAGTAATTTATGTCATCATAAGTTGTCAAATGCAAAGACTGCATAATGATCAATTAAGGAGAGAAAATAATGACCAAGTCTACCATGTGTCAAATGGAGTATTAGCACCCTAAATATGAAGTTGAAGGTATTCAAAGATTAGCATGCCAACGAGTCCATGAGCTTCATCATTTTCATTAAACCACTTAGCTTTGCACCCAAAGATGCAATTTTTAGGGCCACTTAGCTTTGCACCCAAAAATGCAATTTTTGTCCCTAAAGTAATCCTGAACAATCCCTTACTTCTCAACAATTATTCCATATAATATTTCCACGAGTAATAAATATTTATTAGTTAAGTGGATTACATTTACATGATCCATAATAATAACCATACAAATAGAAATTGATTGCACCTAAGCCAAGTGTATGAACATTCATCCACTTAATAAAAATGGATCAAAAAGGTGTTGATCCCCAATATATGCCCTTCAAAAGTTACAAAAATGAAGATTAAAGACATTTTTATGATAAAAATGAAAAATATCAATCATAAATTAATTAATTCTTGAAACACTAGTCATTCAAGTACATAGAGCATGAAAAAATACACACTAAAAAAAATGCACAAAAAATATACTCATAATGACATTGTTATCATTGTTTGAAAATGGTATTGGAAAATCGAAAAGCCAATTGAGAAAGGTCCTCTGAATGTTTCCATGGCATGATAATTGGACCGTATAAGGTGGTACAAAACTTGTGACAAGAGTGGCAAGATCCATGCCTTCCAATCTATATGTAACTATTGTTGACAAGCATGTGTGGGGGGTGGCAAGGTAATGCCTCCCATGAATGTGGTCTTTGAGCTCAAAGCACTAACAGTTATGGGGAAAATCTCTCTATGGCTAGGGGAAAACCACAACAAATAGAATGAAACCCATAAATCGACTCTAATATCAAGTATGCTATATAAATGAAATGATAACAAGACAAGGCTAGAGGCGTACCTTGTCTGGAAGTTCGAAGAAGACCATTGTTGAACACGTGACCCAAAGATTTATACCCACAACTTGTCCTCAACAACCAAGATACCCAAGAATATGGTGATAATATATAATGTTAGGATATAATTAGAATAATCCATTAATGTACATGAAAAATATGCCCATGGAAAGTAATTCAAATATTTGCAAGATATCAATTGGACAAGAAAATAGTATTTCTATTAAACTAATCAACAAAAGTACATAAGTGACAAAATTATGTAACGAAACATATCAAAACCGAGAAACTAAGTCCCTCCAACTGAGCCTCCACCACTTCAATCCTCTACAAAGGCAAGCTCATATGTAGGAGTCAATAGGGTTCTCCACCACAAAGTAGGAAGAGCTTGGGGGTTGAACACAAGAAGTTCAGAATTTCAAGGACAAAGGGATGTAGACTCAATATTAAGTGAAATTTATCTAGAGTGTCTTTGCTCTGAATGTTGAAATGTTTATTAGGCTTGGATATGGCTCAATTTATAGCCTCCAAATGGAACTGAACGGCCAAGTCGGAGCATTTCCAGTATATGGAAGGTCAAGGATCATGGATCTCGTGACATGGGATGGAAACCCGACATAATTTTTAATTTTTGAGCACCAAACTTGATGTATGTGGGATGTAGTGGAGAAACCTATGTATACGCTTGTTGTATAACTGATAGGGCATATATGTACACAAATATGTATTTTAGCTATGGAGTGAACAAAAAGGGGACTTCAAGTCTGTAGAGGGAAATGGAAGGACATCCAAGCAAGATGCATGGAGTGAGGAAAAATTTGTTGTAACAAATGCACCCGAATGTGTGAGGTCAGAGGAGTATCTGCGATGGACGAAATATATTATAATTCCTAGAAGTGGAGTAATGAAGGCTCAACTGGAAGTACTAGTTACTCATGAGAATATTACAATCCATAATGACTTTGTACACATGGGTGCTAATATGAATTACACTGCAGATCCATGTGGATATATATCAAATAGTTGTTCATGGACATGAATAGGAAATAAAAAGTGGACATATGCCATAGGCTTTCATAGTCACAAACAAGACACAATGGAGTCCAATCTCAAAATCAACTGAAGATATCTGTATACAATGGAGTACAATATGATCTTCCATGATCACTGAAGTCATATAGGTACTGGTCCTATGAAAGATAGCAATAGATATGGGATTTTTCTACTATAAGGTGGAGGTCTTCTACACTATCTTCCGAAGGTGCAAGTATACATCATGTTAATAGAGGAGTTGAGTTCGAACACAATGAAACTTCGTTTGATTATCGTTCATTAAGGTATACTGTTAACAAATGTGAGACAACCCACCGATAGTGAAAGTAGGTGTCAAGGCACCGAGTACATTCCACAAGTGTGAATAAGGGTGTTGAGGTCTAACACTTGAATAATCCATCGGTCAAGAGACATTGATGTATTCCCAATTGTTGATGGCGGGAGAACCTGCCACTGATGACTGCAAGGTTCTAGGTACTCATAGGACTCTAGGTCTCGTTTCCATAATAGATGAGCTAAAGTCTATGGAAGGAGACAAACTGAAAGTAGATCATTAAGGCATATCTCATCATCCAACACAAGGTACAAAGCAATAGCTTGATGATTAGGAGGAGCTCATACATGAACCAACAACCATGTGTGTCTCTCACATGCAGAAGATGCAAGTAGTGCATGAAAGAGACCGTCTGAATAACATCCAATAAGGAAAACTACTGAAAAAGGTGAGGAAACCACCAATAGGGCAAATGGAACCCAAGACATTGCACAAATCCCAATGTGTGAATAGATTTCTTACCGTTGAACAAAAGCGAAACCCCCAGTCAACTACCAATGAGGAGATGTCATTTGATGGGTTCAAGTTTACCTATTAATGATGAAATTAGTCCTAGGGTGCAAGGTAGGACAATAGCTTCATGTGACTATGCAATACATTTAGGGTATGGACAACATGCAAAGTCAAGAGTTCTGAGAAATGGTCGACACAGGATTTAAACTTACTTTGAATAAGAGCATGAGACGTATGGATAACTCAGGCAACACAGACTTGATAATGATCTTTGATAAAAGTTTGTCATGTAGGAGGCATCAACAAACTCTCCATAGGGAATGGAAGAATAACTAGTCAAAGGAGTAAACTCTAAGTAATGAGATCAACTTCCTAAGGTCATGCTAAACCCAAACTTTGTATGAAAATGGACTCAAAAGATTTGCATTGTTCAAAGGAGACATGACTGCTGTCGATAAGAGATAATATTCTTTTCCCGCCCATATATTTTTGTTTTTTCATAAGCAAAGAAATTCTATGATATAAGAGAGGAAACGAGTGTTGCGAGTAAGCAATTAGTTCCAAGCAGTGGAACATACCTATGCTTAATGCAAGGAAACACATGTGGGGAAAGGACACCCGGGGGGATTTTTCCTCTATGGGTAAAGGGTGTTAAGCTGCAAAAGATATATGGAAGGAATTGCTTGGATAGTGATGCAAATGTTTGGGGCAAGAGGCTTATAATGAGAAAGAGGGAACTGACAATAGGTTCAACAATGCAATCAGGATGATGAAATTCAATTGCAACTTAACTCAAAAATGTCTTTTTTCATAGATTTAGTCCCCTAGGCCCAAAAAAGTATAAAATAATACCCAGGAGAACTCTTCTAGACAATGGTGACTAGAGTATTCCTTTTTTGTAAGTAGTCTACTTGGTCCATAAAAGGGTTAAGATTATATTGAATAAACATCCTTTCAAAACCATTTATCGAGTGTTAAAGAGACAAGTTCACTTGACAATCTTTTCATTTTTTCGGGAGTCGAAAATAGATTAACTAAGACTTGGGGGGAGTCCCATAAATAATATTCATAATGCTCATGAGTAAGAAAATGGGGTTCAAATGAAAATTCATATTGGGACTATAAGGAACTCTTGTTCCTATGGAATAGCTTCTGCATGGGCACCAAATGACAAAAAGGCTCTAACTAGGGTACCCATGTTTGGTAAATCTCTACCACTTAATAACGACACTTCTAGTAGCAATGAGAAGGTTCTGTGTTGCTAATCAATGGGTTCGTATATAGGGTGTATGATTCATGGTCATAGGACGATGCAAGAATGCAAAGAAGATTGAAAACCTAACCTATATGTCAGTGAAAGAATATACATGTCGGAGGCACGAGCATGCGATATGATGTTGGAAATTCGTTAAAAACCCTGGACAAAACCACTTAAAACCAAGCCTTTCCACTACGCTATTCGTCCATAAGGCTAAAAATAGAAAATATAGGGTAAAACAATACAAAGTGGGTAAAAACATTCTTTTAATAGTAAAAAATAAGAAATTTTACCATACCATTTGAGTTTTTCACCCACATAATGCTTCGTAGGCCATTTTACCCACGATATTCCGGTTGTGATTGTGGGTGCTATGATCAATGGAATCAACAACCGTATGGACCAAGTAAGTGTCCATCCCATTTACTTCCATTTCAGTGGTTTACATTTAAGTTTTAGTCCCCATTTTATGAGTATTAGAGGCCGTTACATAGAAACTAGGGTGTACACAGGGGAAAGATCATCGAGTCATGTATACGACCTCATATATGTGGGAAAAAAAAGTCTACACACATATATGAAGCCCTATATGCGATTTTCATAAGGTTAGCCCACATATAAGTCAGTGAACACATTTTTTTAAAGGGGTTAACTCAAAAAATGATCTTCCTTTTGCAGGATGGTTATTGAATGGAGGGAAAGGGAGCATGAGGAGGTAGATGCAACAGTAGCAAGAGACGCAAGGGCCCAACAATATTTGAAATGATGTGACCTTTATGAATTTTGGGTTCTCAAAGGAATGAGGGATCAAGTGAGGTTGCTACAGTTACTAGTAAACTATTTGGATCCAGATTCAGAGGCCTTCAACCTTGATGGGAAACCATTTAGGATTGAAGTAGACAACATATAATCTATCATAGGATTGTCTCGTTGGGGCAAGGTGGCGAATCTCAAGGCCTGAGGGGCTGGAGGTGGTATGACTATTGATGCAACACCCCTACCTTAGCAGGTTTTTCTTGACCTCCCGGTCTTTGGATCTTCCTATTCCTTGACCCAAAATGACTCCTTAGTTCCCACTTGAACCTTCAACACAAATAAAACCACAGGTCCTTCTTTGAAGTTACGCCTATGCGAACAAGAACTAGGTGTGAACCTCCACTCCACGTGACCACTGACTCAACACGAAAAGGTGTTTCGGATTTCACGACTTCGCTATTTCTTTTGTGAGCCCCTCTGACTCCTTCGACTCCCGAAACCCTGAAAAGGGCTAATGGGTCCTTAACGTCTCCCTTATGCTTCAACTATATGACCTCAATCAAGTCCTGGTGTCCACCTCCGAGCACATCGGGATTTCGTGACTAGTGCGTTCACGATGTGACTCTTCTCCCGTCTCCCAAAGTCTAAACTGGCGAATTTGTTTTGCTACGGATCGATAGTCCTGATTCCTCCTCGATCTGACAGTCCAGATCGCGTTGGGACTTCGCGTATCAGGGATTCCCGAAAATGACTTCCTCCTGACTTCCAACTTCCGAAATGCCGAAATTCAAAGCGCTCAAACCAACAGATCTCATTGATTTAGATCCAACGGTTGCTACCTCTCCTGAGCTTGCGAGTGTTGGAAGACACTCAGCCTTAACCTCTCCATTGATCCACTGGATCCAATGGTCCACGCAAAATCGATGTTTCTCTCTCTGGGAAACTCAATCATCTGTTCAAGTTCTCAAATATTCCTGTCCAGATCACTTGGCGTTCTTCCTCCTGAGCTTGGTTTCTATGAGGTACCTGCAACCCTCGGCCTTCCCTTGAACTTTCCAAGACTCTATCCCTCTTGAGATTGAATCTTACTGCAAACTCAAAGGTTCCAAGGAATTCTTCTCGCACTCCTTGCGACGTTCACGATAATCACTAATTATCTGAACTCTCCAACTCTACACACTCCTTGTGACAATATCTCTTCAACCACTCACTTGGTTGGTAAATTCTAAGACTTCAACCTGCCTATGCACACCTTGCACGACGTTGTGCTATAACTGCACTTCCACTGGTATGAAAACAACGGTATCTCTCCTGATCTTTTTTGAGGTAAAACCGAGAACTTGTCGACACACTCCTTGCGGACCTTCACTGCACTCCTTGCAAGAATTCTTAGGAAGAGAAACAATTGAAACTCATACTCTCCCTCTTATGGACTTCATACATTCAACATGAAATCATACACATACACAACATTGAAACACATGCATAATAGAGAATGAAATTAACTGTAAACATACCATTCAATAGATGTAAACATAATTCATAAACGCCATGAAGTTGGATCAAAGATTTCTCATATTAATCCAAGTGCCTATGTGCATGGGTCCTATAGCAACATCTATCTGCTCATACAAATTTTACAATCTTTGTTCTTCTCGGCTCTCTCTCTTGCTCTACAGATCTATTCTTACTATTGAGAATAATGATACAATACAATACATATGCGGGAGATTTCTAGAGTTTTCCCTCCTACAACTCTAAGCTATCAAATAGAATTAAAGCCTACATCTACTTTACATTTATTACACTAAATGCTTATAACCGACAGATGAGAGAAAACGCTCAAGATCTGCATTACAATCTCCGAACCATAAAAGAAAATATATCTTTTCCAGATATTACATTAATGTTTCATCTTTTTGAAATTCAAAACGTCTTCAAAATGCGTGTTGATTCACATTCATCTATCCTCCGTTTTGCGCATGCTTACTATGCTCCTGCATTATACTCCTCTGGTTGAAAAATTCATGGACTCCTGTCCATGAGATCCTCCACCATCTTTCCATGTTTCTGGATCTCCACCTCACTTTCCCAATTGGCATCTTCAATTAGGTGTCCCTTCCACTTTACCAAGTATTCAAAATACATCTTCCTTCAGGTCCTCTTGCTAGCCCTCTAATCAATGATCTTTTCCATCTGCGGCTTTTCAACTACATGCATCTGTTTAGCCCACTGAACTTCCTTCTGAGTCTCTACTCCTCTGTATTCATCTGCTCTGTAAGGATACATATATGCTATGTTGAA
The DNA here is from genome assembly GCA_009831015.1 of Picea engelmannii. Taxonomy (NCBI): domain Eukaryota; kingdom Viridiplantae; phylum Streptophyta; class Pinopsida; order Pinales; family Pinaceae; genus Picea; species Picea engelmannii. The sequence continues at coordinate 28,455 of ML853520.1, forward strand.
TATGGGTGATATTCCCACATCATCTGGCAATTCTATCTCATAAGCATTTGCCTCAAATTTTTTGAAAATATTACACGACCCTATCTTTTTCATTTTCATCTTATTATATGTTCCACTTGGGAACATTTCCTTCTTTAAATGCGCTAAAACTAAATCTCCCACTTTGAACTATAGCTCTCTTCTATGCTGATTTGCTCTGCGCTTGTATTCCTGGTTGGAACTCTGCAACCACTCTTTAATCTTATCGTGGAGCTCTTGCATCTCTGCTGCAAAGTCTTCTGCTCCAACACTTCAGAACTCATTCTGATCTAAGTCTCTCAACTCAGATACTCCCCTTGGATGCATTCCATACATTATCTGGAATGGGATCTATCCTGTTCTCCAGTTAGGTGAGTCATTATATGCAAATTTTTCTTGCGACAGAATCTTATCCCACTGACTATGATGTTCAACTACTAAAATCCTCAATAAGTCTCCCAAAATTCGATTTACTACCTCATTCTATCCATCCGTCTGAGGGTGATATGATGAGACAAAAGATAAACTCATCCCCATCTTCTTCCATAGTTTCCTCTAGAAATGACCAACAAATTTGGTGTCTCTATCTGAAACAATACTCTTGGGTAAACCATGAAGTCGAACAACTTATTTGAAAAATAGATTTGCAATGTGTGTTGCATCACTATTTTTCTGACATGGAATAAAATGTGCCATTTTTAAGAATCTTTTGACTACCATGAATATGGAATCAAAACCTCTCTGTGTCCTTGGTAGTCTTAACACAAAATCCATGCTTACTATGTCCTACAACCTCTTTGGTATTGGCAATGGTTGGTACTGTTGGAAATACTAAAACAACTGAGAGGGGGGGGGTGAATCAGTTGTATGTGAGCTTAAACAATTTTATACTTATTAAACATTGTTAATCTCTCTTCATGTAGTCATCAACAATATACAACATATGAACAGTAAGAATAAAGACCATCAGTCACACATAAAGTACACACAGAGACAGATTTTCACGAGGAAACCCATAAAGGGAGAAAACCTCTTCTTCTTCGAAATGATAGGTAGTCTTTTTCAGTTCTGTACATCATTTACAATTGAGCACCAACT
>ML853520.1:36586-56017 GCA_009831015.1 Picea engelmannii
TGGAAGCTACAACTTCCTGTGTTCAAGCTCTCACTTGAAATTCCGAGGACAACAGTCCTCCCGAGCACCTCCCAACCACCCTTAAATAACAAATAATGAATACACAGACAATTACACAGATAAATCAATTCTTACCAATCTTTGTTTGTATTTGATCTTCAACAAACTGTTCTGCAATTCTTCTCTTCTTCTGTTTGTTTAGCAGGTCTTCTCTGCATCACACTTTTTCTGTCATTCAGCTCTGCTTATGCTTTGTCTGTCATTCTTCTCTACGTTTCATCTTGCTCTACACATTTTCTCAAATTCAAATTCGTTCTATGCCTCTGCTCTATGTCTTTTTGCTCTGCATTTCATCTCATATTCACTTCAGAACAGCCAACCTTATACAATCTGTCTCATCTTCTTTTATACATACCTTCCCAACGGTTCCACTTCACCTTCCAATAGGTAATACAAGGACATCTGTCTTGGCAACTGAAATGATAACTGTTTCGCATTCAAGAATCCGTTTTGTTTAGCAGAGTCATAACTGATAAGTTACATGTGTGTGTGGAAGAACAGTAACCCTCCGATCACATTCAAGGTTTATTTGCACCGTTGGATGATCTTCATCATTATTTGCCTTTAAATCGGGTTTCGACACTTTCAGTGTCGAGATGCACATGTAATCGGAACCCCCGATTCTCCAATCCCCGATGTGCTCCTTTCCCGGGCTTTAGCCCCTTCCGGCTACACAATGGTCCATGTGACCAGCTATCACGTGACCGTCACCATACGTCTCGTCGGGGTTTCGGGCTTTACGCTGTCGAGAGTCACTGTCCTCTCGAATCCCCAATTTCTGATGAGCCCTTTTCTCCATGCGCTGGCCCTCCGGGTCCACATGACCATTACTCCGTGACCACAATCTTACCCCATCGGGGCTACGGGGTTTGTGATGCCTCTATGCATACAACCACGGGATTCCCGATCATCCAAATACCGATGCTCCATTACATTGAAAGCTGGCCTCCACTATGCCTCCGTCCTCTTTCTCTGTTGTGTTGACAGCTGGCCCCCACTCATCGGGGTTTCGCAGATCACGATTCTGACTTGCACAAAACTCTTGTCAATGGGATCCCCGATTTCCCTATGAACAAAATGCCGAAGGCACCTTGATCTTCGATACCTATCCCTCAGATGGACGGTCCCGATCCCTCCGGGATTTCGAGACTTTCGATGTCAAGTGACTTTGTCATTTCAAAGTCCCGATCGCCGATGCCTCTGCTGACGTCACACGTGGTTTGACACGTGTTAGATCCTGCCACGTGTCACTCTGATTCATGACTTACATGTGCCTGAAGTGTTGAATCTTCCTGACACCTGTCATTCCCTGGTTGTGCCACATGTCCCTTGCTGACGTGGTCTGCTGTCGTGAGTTGGATCAATGGTTTAGATGCAATCTTGGCTCAACGACTACGATTGAATCGCAATATCGCGTTTCGCGATTTCAGAGTTCTTGATGTCAAGAGATTTTGGCATTACAAAGTCCTGATCCTCGATACTCTGATATGGGTTGTGATCAACGGTCTAGAGCACTTCTTATCCAACGACTGTGATTACATCGTGAAATCGCATATCACAATATCGGGCTTTTCGTTGTCATTGTTCACGAGACTCGTGAAACTACGATTCCCGATTCTCCGATGAGCAAAATCAACGGTCCATATCTCAAGATTTCTTTAACGGCTGCGATCAAATTGAGAAATTGTATATCGCGATTTCAAGGTTTTTTTTGTCGATTGAATTGGACATTTCAAAGTCCCGATCCCCGATTCTCCAATGGCTTATCTCTCTCGCAGCTTCTACAGATCTGACAGCCGTCGGCCTTTCAGAAAATTTGAATGGGATCCAACGATCACTGACTCTTCTCCTCCCGATTATTGTTGCGCTGCTATTCATTGCTATTTTCATCACTGCAACCACAACTGTACTTGCCATCAATGACAAGTATACGATGATTTGTTGTCTGTTAACTGAATTTGCCAACAGGTACAACCCTGTATTCTTTATTTTCCCCTTTGTGTGCTGGAAAATTCTACATATGTTCACAAAAATTTTGACATCTGTCCTCATCCTTGACCAATAATAAAAACTTTTCAATTGCACAAATGTTTTTTCATGACTGAAATGTACAACCAATCCCCCACTATGCTTTTCCTTCAGAAGATTCTCTCTCATAGAACTCTTCGGGATACACAATTAATTTCCTTTGAATAATAGTCCATCCTGAATTAAATATTCAATCCATTGGCTTCTGTCTCTCAGAACAGGGTTCTCACATGCTTCATAAGCATCCTTAAAATCTGAATCATCTCTGTACATGTCCTTAAGGTTATCAAAACCTAAGGTATTCACACAGAACTTCTGCAGAATCAAACATTTTCTGCTCAATGCACCAACAACCTTGTTAGCAGTTCCAGAAATGTGCTTTATAACAAAAGTAAAGTTCTGCATAAATTCAACCCATTTTGCATGCTTTTGTTTCAGTTTCTCCTGTCTGGTTATAAACTGTAAGTCATGGTTGTCGCTATACAAAACAAACTTTTTCAGAACCAAGTAGTGCCTCCATTTCTTCAGCAATTGTATGACTGCATAAAACTCTTTATCATACGTGGAATAATTTATCTTGGTCTCATTCAACTTCTCATTGAATTATGCAACTAGTCTGTTGTCCTAACTTAAGACTGCTCCAATCGCAAATCCACTTGCGTCACATCTCACTTGAAATGTCTTACTAAAATCTGGCAGAACCAGAACCAACTGTCAAATTATCTTATTCTTTAACAACTTGAAACTTTTCTCCGCTTCCTCTGTCCAATTAAAAGACTTATGTATTTTCTTGATTGTGTCCATCATTGATGCACAAATTCCACTAAAATTTCTGATGAACTTCTTGTAAAAAATGGTTGATCCATGGAAGCTTCTAACTTCAAAGATATTCCTTGGCGATGGCCAATCTTTGATTGCTTTCACTTTCTTAGGATCCATCCTTAACTCATTCGAAGAGATCACGAACCCCAAATAAATGAGTTCCTTCTTCATGAAAGATGACTTCTTCAGATTTATCAGAAACCTCTCTTTTTGTAACCTCCTCATCACTAGAGTTAAATGTCTCAAATTCTCTTTCTTAGTCTTACTGAAGATCAATATATCATCAAGATATACAATTACAAATTTTCCAATGAAATCTTTCAAAACTTCGTTCATCAATCTCATGAAAGTACTTGGCGCATTCGTCAAACCAAACGACATGACAAGCCATTCATACATCCCTTCATTCGTCTTGAATGATGTCTTCCATTCATCACCTTTCCTCATTCTAAGATGGTGATATCCACTTTTCAAATCAATTTTTGAAAATAAATTTTCTCCACTCAAGCAATCCATCAAGTCATCCATCTTGGGTAAATGAAATCTATACCTTGTGGTGGTTTTGTTTATAACCCTCAAGTTTTTACACATTCTCCATCCACCATCCTTCTTTGGACTTAACATTGTTAGTACAACTCATGGACTCAAACTTTCCCTAATCAACCCTTTGTCCATCAAATCTTGGACTTGCTTCTTGACCTCTTCATTCTCCTGTGGCATTAATCTGTATGCTGCTTTGTTTGGTAAATTCGCTCCTAGTATAAGGTCAATGTGTTGGCTTATACTTCTGATGGGAGGCAATGAACAAGGTAAATTGTCCACCACTATATCAACGAAATTATCAAGCATTTTCTGAATTTCCTCAGGTAGATCATCCATCTAAGTATTGGGCAATATGACTCTATGTTTTCTCACCACAACAAACTTCATGTCTTGATTTTTCTTGACTTCATCCAGAAGTTCCTTCCCACTCATGAGAAGTATACTATTGCTTGTTTCTTCCTTTGCCTTCTTGTCTTCAATTGGAAACAACATATGTGTCCTATGATTCTTCTCTGAGGTATATGTGTTCTTTCTTCCATCATGAACAACATTCCTGTCATATTGCCACGGTCTCCCAAAAACAATATGACATACATCCATGGGAATAACATCACATAAAATTTCATCTCTATATCCCCCTATCTTAAATTCAACTAAACACTGTTTAGTGATTGTTACCTGATGTCCTTTTTGCAACCACGAAACCTTGTATGGGCTTGGATGCGAAACTGTCTCCAATTCCAGCTTCTCCACCATTTCTGTGGATACTAGATTATCTGTGCTTCCACTGTCAACTATCACCTTGCATACCCTATCCTTGGTCTTGCAAGCAGTTCTGAACAAACTATTCCTTTGGACTGGATTCTCTATCTCTTTCTCCGGATTCAAGAGAATTTTACTCATCATTAAGGATCTTCCGCCTTCTGCATATTCTACCTCAACATTTCGCCTTTGTGCTTCTGAAATGTGAGCTTTTCCTCCTCCATCACTTTTTCTATCCGGACATTCAAAAAATTTGTGTCCTATCTTTCCACAGAAAAAACAATTTATTTCACCTCCTCTACTTCTTCCTCTTCCTCTAGCTCGAGGAAAAAGTGTTTGTATCGACATACTATCCCCCTTGTGAACTCCCCCCCCTTTCTGGGTGGTTATGAGGTTTCTTTTCTTCATCCTTGGGCTTCTGTACTTTGTCCTAGGCAATTGCTTTGCCTCTTCTCTGACTTCTACCTCTGCCCCTTTGACCTTGCTTTCAGGCCAGTTTTACTTCTGCCTTTGAAGCAATTTGATAAGAATCTTCTACATTCTTGATTGTCACCATGTTCATCTCATCTTGAATTTCATATCTCAATCCATTCATGTATCTAGCGAACTTTTCATCATCACTCTCGCGATGACAAGCTCTGATGTTGAGTCTGTAAAATTCCTCAGTGTATTCCTTCACTGTCATCCCTTTCTTTCTCAAATTATTCATTCTTCAAAACAGATTAATTTGGTAATCTATGGGTATAAACTTGGCTTTCATCTTTGCTACCATCCTATCCTATATTTTGATTCGTTGTTTTCCTTTGCAACGCCAGTCAGCCTACAGTTCATCCCACCACAGTGTTGCTTGCCCTTTCAGTCTAGTGACATCATGTTTTACTTTCTTATCTTCTTTGATATCCTCATAGTCGAAGAATTTATCCATATCTCTAAACCAATCTAGCAGCTCCTCAATGTCTAAGTTTCCTTCATACATCAGGATGCCCATTTTTCTCTGGACCCTATTCTTGCAACAACTTTGAATAGACGTTCCTCTGTAGCATCTTCAGCTACAACTTCTTCTTCGGCTCCGGCTTCATTTTTTCTTTCAGCCTCACTGATATCTCTAGTATCAGTTGTTCATCTCTGTGTTGTCTCCATAGCATCCAATTGAGCATGAAGTTCTCTCATATCCCTTTCCATGGATGGATCGGGCACGGGTCTCTCTTGACGTCTTCTTGGTGACATTGTTTCAATCTTTCCTCGCAAATTCAAATCACAACTATTCCCTGTCTTCCTTCTAAAGAAAAAAAAAGTTGTTAGCTAAGCTCTGATACCACCTGACACAACACCCCTACCTCAACAGGTTCTTCTTGACCTCCCGGTCTTTGGATCTTCCTATTCCTTGAGCCGAAAGGACTCCTTAGTTCCCACTGGAACCTTCAACAAAAATAAAATCACAGGTCCTTATTTGAAGTTACTCTTGTGCAAACAAGCACTAGGTGTGAACCTCCACCCCATGTGACCACTGACTCAACCCGAAAAGGTGTTTTGGATTTCATGACTTCACGATTTTTGTTGTGAGCCCCTCTGACTCCTTCGACTCTCGAAACCCCGAAAAGGGCTAATGGGTTCTTAAATTCTCCCTTATGCTTCAACCATATGACCTCAATCAAGTCTTGGGGTTCACCTTCGAGCACGTCGATATTTCGTGACTCGTGAGTTCACGATGTGACTCTTCTCTCGTCTCCCAAAGTCCGAACTCGTGACTTTTTTTTGCTACAGATCGATGGTCATGATTCCTCCTCGATCTGACGGTTCAGATTGCGTTGGGACTTCACATATTGGGGATTCCTGAAAATGACTTCCTCCTGACTTCTGACTTATGAAATGTCAAAATTCAAAGTGCCCAAACCAATGGCTCTCATTGATTCAGATCCAATGGCTGCTACCTCTCCCAAGCTTGCGAGTGTTGAAAGACACTCATCCTTAACCTCTCTGCTGATCCACTGGATCCAATGGTCCACGCAAAATCAGTGTTTTTCCCTCTGGGAAACTCAACTGCCCATTCAATTTCTCAAATATTCCTGGCCAGATCACTTGGTGTTCCTCCTCCTAATCTTGGTTTCTTCGAGATACTTGCGACCCTCGTCCTTCCCTTGAACTTTCCAAGACTCTATCCCTCCTGAGATTGAATCTTCCTACAAACTCAAAGGTTCCAAGGAATTCTACTCACACTCCTTGTGACCTTTACGATAATCACTTATTATCTGAACTCTCCAACTCTATGCACTACTTGTGACAATAGCTCTTCAACCATTCACTTGGTTGGTAAAGTCTAAGACTTCAACCTGCCTATGCACACCTTGCACGATGCTATGCTATAACTACACTTCCACTAGTATGAAAAGAACAATATCTCTCCTGAGCTTTTCTGAGGTAAAACCCAAAACTTGTCGACGCACTCCTTGTATACCTTCACTACAGTCCTTGTAGGAATTCTCAAGAAGAGAAACAATTGAAACTCATAATCTCCCTCTTACAGACTTCATACATTCAACATGAAATCATACACATACACATCATTGAAACAAATGTATAACATAGACTGAAATTAACTGTAATCATACCATTCAATAGATGTAAATATAATTCATAAACACCATGAAGTTGGATCAAAGCTTTCTTATATTAATCCAAGTGCATCTGTACATGGGTCCTATAACAACAACTATATTTTCATACAAATTTTACAATCTATGTTTTTCTCGGCTCTCTCTCTTGCTCTACAACTCTATTCTTACTATTGAGAATAATGATACAATACAATACATACGAGGGCTCTTTCTAGAGTTTTCCCTCCTACAACTCTAAGCTATCAAATAGAATTAAAGCCTACATCTACTGTACATTTATTGCACTAAATTCTTATAACTGGCAGATGAGAGAAAACACTCAATATCTATGTTACAATCTCTGAACCATAAAAGCAAATATACCTTTTCCAGATATTACATTAATGTTTCATCTTTTTGAAATTCAAAACGTCTTCAAAATGCGCATTGATTCATATCCAACTATCCTTTGCTTTGTGCGTGCTTACGATGCTCCTGCATCAACTATTGAGGAGTACATCACCACCCATTGTTCTACATGCCAAAATAAAGTAGGGAGACAACTCCCTATCAGGGCGATCGAGAACCTTAGTCTAAATATCGTCGTGATTGTACTCACCTGGATATCAGGATCGACTACGTTGTACCAGACATCAAGGACACTTATGTTCTATGTGGTGGATTGTTTAAGACCCATTGTTTATGACTAGTGTACCTCACTATTGGCCAACATGAAGAGCTAGTTGATAGATTGCAAACAAGGGCGAATGAGGAGTTTTAGATTTTCATCCATACTTTGTAGTTTTTTCTTTGAGACTAGGGTTCCAGGCTTGATCCCTAGAGTAGATATTACTCCACACAAATTGTGTGATCCAACCATGTCACAGTGCACCGTCGTGATGAGGCATCTAGGAGGTGGTAGGGTGCCAACTCCCTACAATGATGAGTTCTTTATCTGGTGGCATCGACAGGTCATAGTCATTGAAGACTATCCTTACGGAGGGATCGACTATAGAGGTGTTGAGACCATTTTGTGCTTCCTTTCTTTCGTTCCACATTCTATCTTCCCTACTTATTTACTCCATTTATTTTCCCTCTTCTACACCTCCCCTTATTCCCTTTTTCTTTTATCCATTTTTTTCTCCCTTTTTGGTTACTATAATTAGTCATATTTCAGTGTTCACAGGTTCATGGGTTGGTGGGCCTTCATTTCAACTCACTTGCTTATCTTATGAGTCTGGTTTAACACTTATCCATTTTTCAGTTTCGCGGGTTCGAGCCCTCATTCTCCATTTTTTGTGACCTTCACTTTGCACCCCAAGTTTCATGATCTACATTTTGACCATCAGCCTTGTCGTGGGTGTTGAGCTTGAAAGTAATTCATTCCTCTTGCATGCGAGTTTGACCGACCATTCTTCTACACTTAGTATATTTTTGATCATCTATACAACCGTAGGTTCAGGGTTCCTGGGTTGGAGGGTTCATGAATTTTTTATATTCGAACTCTCTCTTGTCCATCCCGACCATTTTGTTTCTTTTATTGATATGCATTAAGTATCGTTTAATGCTAATAATTGTTGTACATGCCCCAAAATGATCGTAATTAATGGTGAAAGGATCGAGGACTTACTCATTAAATCTCATTAAATCTTCATTTTCCAAGGTATTAAAATATCATTATCTTTTCGAAAAAAGGTTTATTTGAGATTATTATCCATTTGAAGAAATAGTCTCATCAACCTATGGAAGCATCAACTAGACAACAATTTTGTGGTGATAGTCTGAATATCTTTGGTCGTGAAGACCAGAACTTCCAGTGGTCAAGAGCATATTTGTATTATTCCTCTCCTATTGCACAAAAATATGTAATTTGGGCATATGGAATCGCTCATGTTGGGTGTGTTCCTAAGGTTTTTGATTGTAAAGAACTCATTTCATGGTGTGTGGACAAGTACATACCGAGCCAAAGAATTATATAGCTGCATGATCATTCTATGATTTCTCTTTCACCTCAAGTTTTTCGCAATATGTTAAAGCTTCCAGAGCCGACTCTTACTTTCAAAGGTGAACATTGCAAAGAATTATTGAAGAAACATAACAATGGGATAGACCTCATGCTGGAATATTTGGAGAATCTTGCATCTGTCCCAATAGACATAACCAAAATCCAAGTTGAGTATTTTAAAAACCCTTATTGAGAAATTGCATGGTTATTTAGCTGGTTGATAGGTCAGGAAAATATTGCTTCTATCTCTTGCATGATTTTATATATTCCGTATTTTACAGTATAAGAACATGCCATTTTTGATTGGGGAAAACTCATTTCTATCGAAATCTCGTCCCAATTATCACACTATAAAAAAGACAAAATTATTTATGGCCTCGTATTTGATATTTTCTATTTTGCATTGTTGTCAATTCCCAAAATTAACCATTAGTAAGAGGGTGAATTGCGAAACAAATCCAGTTACCTTTCGGTATCAAGCTTTATCGAGACATAAGACCCCTTTTTTTTTCTATGAAGTTTATAATAATTTTTTTTCAGTCTTCAAAAAGCTCTTGTTGGGAGAAAACACTCCAAGGATATCTAATCAAGCTACCATTTTTTTAGAGAAAAAAGGGGACAAAAGAAAAAATGGAGAAACACAATATCATAAGGATATTTTGCTTGAAAGAGAATCCTTCTTTTCTCCCGTATCATGTATCTGATAAACTATTTATTACAGAGGTGGAAAGGAAATATAACTTCTGGCTACATTTTTTCCATGAAAAAAGGAAAACACAGTTTATTCTCCTGCCATGGAAGATTGGAGAGTTCATTTTCAGAAATATAAATAAAATTGACGAATTTGGAAATCATTTTAACAATGTGAGTTTAAAGTATGTTGAAAGGATCAAAGGTTTCAATCCGAACCAAATATTTGTTGGACATATGCATTCAATGGGGTTCAATAACTCTTTCATTCAAACTGTCTTGAATGAAGAAGAAGAGAGTAACAACCAAAGCACTCTCGTACATAATGCTGGAGATTTAGAAACATTACTTAGCGGTAATGATCTTTACAAGAAAAGGGGAAAAGGTCTGAGTGAAGAAAGTGATCAATCTCCAGTTGTTACTCCCAAGAATACTACATCCAGGAGCACTGCTCCAACAACCCACCCAGTTAAAAAGGTTTTCAACAGTATTTCTAGTGGAGGGGGAGAGAAGAATCCTCCCCCTAGAAAAATTGAGAGTTCACACAAGTTTCCCATGAGAAAGAAAAGAAAACATTTAGTGCAAGAAGAAGAACATAATCTTATAGAAAATGACATCCAAATATTTTCTTTGGAGGGTATGGAACTAGAAGAAGATATTCAAAAAATATTTCCTGCAATAGAATAACTAGAAAATATGGCTCAACAAGATTCTTTATTGGAAGTCATTGGAAATGAGACCTTTACTGAAGAAGAATCCTTTACTTTTCAAAGTGTTGTTTTTGATAAAGAATTTAAAAAGTTGATTGTAGAAAGAAGTGACTAGAAGAATAAAAAGGGAAAGGCCCACTCAGAGGTTGACCTGAAGGATATGCGATCGTCCCAAATTTCCAAAATCCATAGGGAAACTGAGGACACACTCGACGAATATATTGATGGTTTAGAGGTTGAAAATTCCAAATTAAAGGAGAAGATCAAAGAATTGGAAACGACCTTGATGCCTCTTCCAATCCTGGCCAGTCCTTTGACAATGATTAAACAAACTACACCCGGTATTAAATTAAATGGATCTTTTAGTCTGCTCATGAATATCTCCAAGCTGATTTACAGAATGAAGAAGGATTCTATACAGATGTTGTTTTACCATTTGGGATAAAAGACTCAAACATGACATAATTGAAAACGAGAGAAGAGGATTTCCCTTCTCCAAGTCGAATTAAACAAATGAATGCCTGTTGGAAAGAAAAGATCAAGAATTTGAATAATGTTGTCCAAGCATTCAACAAAGCCATAGTGAAAAGAGAAGAATGATTTAGAATACTTATAGAGGTAGACTTGGCAGGAAGCACTGATGAGGTGCAATATCCTAAGTTAATTCTCAATTCAATGTTTATGACAAGGCAACACTTTGATGAACAAGTGGAATTATCAAAAGGATTATCGACTGAGAAATTCAATGACATAATTGAATATGGCGAAGAAGATATAGATAATTGGATGGTTGATTATTCTATGAAAAATAAAGATATTGAGGAGGCAATACATGACCTTTCTCATGACCTAAGATATTTAGAAGATGAATTGTTTAATATCAAAATTAGGCATGAAATAAATGTTGTGCCAATGAAAAATTACATTGAATATTGGTTTAAGAAGGGAATTGATAAATTAACTAAAGAAGGCCAAGAAAAAACAGTTGAGACGGTTCCTATAACTTCCAAATAGGAGAATAAAAGGACAACAACAAGCAAGTAAAACACGAGATAGACCATCATAGTAGGTTTATGCTGATCACATATTGCTTTCTTTATTAGTATTTCATCTAGTTACTTTGCTTCTTTGACTAGAAAGGTTTAACCAAAATGTGCTAAATTCTTCATGTCTTCTTTCCAGGTCTTGCTACTCTGTCATCACCCACCATCTTCTCTCCACAACTCACTTCTTGTTTATATTTAATTTTAATAGTCCACGGGAGCCCCAATCCCAGTCCTCAGGACAAATGCATTTTAATTTCAAAGCTTTGTAACAGACTTTAATATTTTTTCAGACATCCCAAGGGAACTAATTAGGGATCAATTTTGATGGTGTTTTATAACTCTGAGTTTTGAGTATAAAATATTTCATATTGATCTATCATTTTCTTCATTTGATCTCCACATGTGTTTACTCTATTAAAGTTCTCTTATGCATACAAACCACTTTCTTTTATTTTTTTATGTGATCAGTGTTGGAGATACTTAACACACACCTATGATTTCATTTTCCTAAGGTTTTACCTATGTTTATTAGTCATTATTCAGTATCCTATAGTTTAGGGAGAATATTCCTCTAGGAGAATATTCTCTTCAGTTCACACTCCAGTTTGATTAGTTGAGTGGAGTCTAGATGCTACATTAGGATCATCACCATGTAGCATTAGGATCATCACCAAATAATGCACATTGTCCTTGGGATTATCATTAGACTAGCGCATTACTCATGATTCCATGATCTCCTCTTCACTTCACTCAGTTTCAGTTAGTTAACTGAAGACTGAGAGACTAGTTAACTCAGACTAGGTGGAAATTCACTCCTGTAACTTCCTGAGAGACTAGACTAGGTGGCAGTTTACTCCCGTAATTGATGGTGTGTGTCTAGATCACTCTAGATCACCACTATGGTGCATTGGATTCTCCTCCAGTGCATGTGTAAATTATCATTCATTCATTTGGTTAACGAGAATTATTCCATTCTTTATCTCTTGCTTCTCTTTTCTCATATTTTCTATGCAATTTGTGTATGTGATTTGCTAGCTAGATCTATTATGTGCAGTTTAAACACATTTACATCGTATCAGAGATGAAAAATTGCTAGGTAAAAGACATATTGGACTCTTTTTGCAGGTACTAAAGATTGAAGAACACAAAAAACATGGATTATTCACTGACAATACTTATCACTCCTCATAACTATTTGGAGTGGAAGCCAACAATTCTCCTTAAAATCATATGCAAAGGCTTGTACCAAATAACTATGGAAATGGAAGTAGAGCCTGATTCCACCAATGAGAAAAACAACTTTCTCAATAGACAAGATATGGACATAGTTTGTATCCTCTGGTTTATTTGTCCTGAAATTCTCCACCAAGTATATGATGACTCACAAGACTCAACTCCAAATGAATTATGGACCATATTGGAGGTTCTATTCAAGAGTAAATAATATTGTGAGGATTTCATGTAGGATATTGGAAAGATAGAGACACAAGAGAAACCATCAGAAGATCAAGCCTCTTATTTTGAAGAGTCTTCTACACAAGTATCTGGACAAATTTGTATTCCATTAATTGCAGATGATTTCTACTCCATTTCATATTTGTTTTCTGAATTTCATGTGGAATATATGTTGCATGCAACTTAGGAGTCGTGCATGCATCTCAGGAGACAAAAAGGGAGTCACGCACATTAGATTAAAAAAAAATCGGATATTTGAATTCCTCTTGGAAAAATATCCAATTTCAAAAACAATTGTCTGAAATGGAGTTCGGGAAGTGAATTTATGATCATTTTAAAATCAACAAAATTTCAGTGTTTTTCCAGAAACGATTGCATGGTTTTCAAAATTTCATCCAAACTTTATTTGGATCTTCTTCATTACAAGAAGATAAAATGGATAGGTGTGGAAGAATCAATGGTGCATATACTTCATCATATCCATGCAACCATCTACATATTCAACAAAATCTTCAACGAGTACAAACTTTCACAGTTGCAAGGTCTTCTTGGAGTGAAGGACATGGTTTCTTAGCAACTGCTTTATGTTCCTTCTCATATTTTTTTATGCATTGTAATTTGAAGGGGTGGTTTTCCCATGAAGTTTTCCCTCTTTCCTCAATTTTTTCAGTGTCACATTCTTATATGAATTTTAAAATGGGTACCTAACATGGCCTTTGTTGTCAGGACCCATTCATCATGTACACCCAAGCAGTGTTCAAGGGGGTGTTGAATATATTACACACTCACCTATAATTATTTTTCTAAGTTTTAGCGTCCAATGTTGAGAACTCTTCCTTACATGAGAATATTCTCTCAAGAATATTCCCCTACAAAATAGGATGTTCCTCTTCAATTTAGAGTCAGTTACACTTAGTTTGACTAGTGGAAGTCGTGACTCATCTAACTGATGATTGCATGGATCAATTAACTGGGACTAGGTGGCAATTCACTCCAATGTCTATCAGTGAGTGTCTATATCTCTCTATATCACAACTATGGTGCATTAGTTACTCATGTAGCCTATATATATTGTAAATTATTCACTCTTTGAGTGTGAAATACAGTTATTGAGAATTCTTCCATTCTTTCTCTCTTGCTTCTCTTTTCTCTATAATTGTGTATGCCAATTCCTATATAGATCTATGCTATGTAGGATCGACACACACACACACACACACACACACACACCATGGAGAGAATGGTGAGAACTATTTGTTTCTCCTCCTTATATTTATCAACTGCGCAAGCCTTGAGTTGCGACAACAAATCCTTATATTTGGTAAATAAATATTGGAGATTGTTGAAGGATTTTCGATCCAATGTGAGCAATTCCATCTCAAGCATGTGTCCCCTCATCTTGCCCTGTTTTCCAAAAATCCCTTCCATAGTGGTCCAGGCTTCATTGGGGGTTTTACAAGAGGATATGTGATAGAGGAGTTCAAGATAAATGAGATGAAAAATTGTTCCAAATGCTTCATCAATTTGATTTAGATACTTGGATTTTTATATGGCTGATGTTGGTTCTGTCTATGTGTCTACTTGGACAATGACCTCTCTTGAGGCCTTTATCGAGTCTTTGACACAAGAGAAGGACAAGCTCATCAATATGGGAAAAACAAAAGGCCTAAAGGCACATGCACTTACTGTGCAAGATGGAAGCGATCATCAATATCATAAATCTAAAGACAAAGACAAAAGTAAAGCACATGCAAATCCAAAGAAGGAAGGGTACTCAAAACCCTTCAACGATGCCTCCGGATCCAAAGGTTGAAAGGGAAGAAAAGGGGAGAAATGAACTTACTGACATAAAGGATTCCATCCAAAATCCACATGTATGTAGAAACAAATAGATCTAATGACCCAAATACTTTAGAAAAACAACCTTGGATTATCGCATCCCTGAGGGTGCCAAGAAGAAGAAGCCATAATATAAGAATCTGAAGAAAGGAAATTCTAGCCATGCTTTGATTTCCATCAACTCCTCTCCCAATGCTTGGATCATAGATTCAGGTGCATCACACCATATGGCTTCCAAAAAATAATTCTATTCTTCATTGGATGCATGTAAAGGTCCTCATATTCTGATGGGGGACAACTATCTAGTCGAGGTCACTGACAAAGGAAGAATTGAACTCACAAATGGAAGCTTCGAGAATGTGCTACACGTTCCCAAACTTTCTGTCAATATTCTCTTCATGTATCAGATGAAAAAATACAACACTGAAAAGAGAGTCATATTCACATCTGATGCAATGGATATCTATGACATGTAAACCAATTCTAGGGTTGCTACCAGTGAGGTAAACCATCAAACTAGACTCTACAAATTTTCTGAATTTATTGAACCAGATTATGCATTACTGCTTACCCATGATGATGAAAGTAGTAGGATATGGCATGAAAGGTTCATACATTTAAATTTTAGATATATGAAACAACTTAGAAACCAGGGAATGGTTGATGGTCTACCTGGCATCCACTTCTCCAAAGGAATTTGTGAGGGGTGTGTTCTTGGAAAACACCCTCAAGAGAAATTCGACAAAGGAATGACTTAGAAGGATTCCCTTCCTTTATATCTGATCCATAGTGACCTCATGGGCACTTTTACGCATCCATCAATCAGTAAATCAAGGTACGTGGTCATTTTTGTTGATGAATTCTCATGCTTCACATGGATTTTATTTCTCAGGAAAAAATCATAGGTCCTTCAACACCTCAAATATTTCAAAGCCCTTGTTGAGACAGTCAAGAAAGAAAATCAAAGTCCTACGAACAGATAACAAGGGAGAGTATTTCAACCATGAGATTCAAAATATTTTTCATGAGGCAGGGATTCAGTTGCAGCACACGGTTCCTTATACTCCACAACAAAATGAAGTTGTTGAGAGAAAAAATAGATCTCTAAAAGAGATGGCATCTTGCATGCTACATGCAAAGTCACTTCCACAGAGATTATGGGTTGAAGCACTTAATTGTGCAACCTACATCCAAAACAGATCTCCCTATAGATATGTCAAGGATAATACCCCCTACAAGGCTTGGAGTGGCCTCAAACCAGAAGTGACCCACTTTCTTATTTTCGGTTCACGTGCATGGGCTACGATTCCCTCTGAGAAGAGGAAGGCATTTGATCCACAGAGAACAGAGTGTATTTTTTTGGATACCCCGATGGTGTGAAGGGATACATACTCATTGATCTTTCCGTGGACTGGCTCATCATTGAGCGCATTGTCCAATTCAAGGAAAGAGTCTCGCATGTACCTCTACAGCCGCATGCAGACACTTTTGTTCTTCCACCTGTCAGAGATGATGAGAATGCACATGTCGACTCTTATTCAAATGAGAGTTCTAATTCATAGGATTCAAATGATATAGATACATAGTCAATACAGTCAGATGCATAGTCAATTCATGTAGATCCAGAGTCGAGGCCCAACTGGGCCCATACTACTCTTCGATGCAAGGGATCTTGTTGGGGATCCAATTGATACAAGGAGGACTCGATCTGATTTCGAGGAGCCTTCTCTTACACTCACTGCCACTAAACCGTTGCCACCTAGACATATTTTCTTGGTTCAGTCTTTAGATCCACAGTCTTATGTCTCTGATACCATGTTGTTTTTCTTCATATGTGTCCCAGATAAACTGGAGAGAGTGTATGAATCCATTGAATCCTATGAAATCTCCATTGAATAAGTAGAAACTTTCTTTCAGGATCACAGGCCCTCCTGTCAGGGAGTTAGCCTAGTCCTACTCTAATACCATGTTGTTTTTCTTCATATGAGATATGATCGATATACAATATATTATTACGATGGTGAGTGTTCCCTATATAGGGAACATAAGGTGACCATCCATGAAAGGATGCATCCCTTGAATAATCAATAACTATTTGTTATTATCATTTACTTATTATGTAATATATATAATAATCATTAATAATCATATTATTAATTATTATCTTTAGAGAATGTCTTCCCGATGTTGTCGAAACATCAACAATGGCGAGGCTGCTAGAAATACCTTTTGGGAATATACCATGCAGGAGGAGCACAACTCCCTCCTCGAGAAACATAATTGGTATCTGGTTCCCCTTCCTTCAGGAAGGAAACTTGTCAGGTGCAGATGGGTCTACAGGACCAAGAGCACAACGAATGGACAGATTAGCAAATACAAATCCATGTTAGTTGTCAAAGGATTTCAACAGGTGCATGGCATTGACTATAATGAGACCTTCGCTCCAATAGAAAATATGGATTCCATACCTTTGGAACTTTCCATTTTGGCAACCAAGGGATGGGAAGTCCATTAGATGGAAATGAAGAAGGAATTTCTTCACGATGATGTCTCCGAGGAGATCTATATGGAGCATCCCCAGGGATTAATGTAGGATTCATATTTGGTCTGTTGACTGAAGAAGTCTCTTTATGGACTCAAGCAGGATCCGAGGGCATGGTATTCCAAGATGGAATCCTACCTATTGTCACAGAACTTTGTATGTTTTAAATCAGACCTGAATGTCTACATGCTCATGATGACTGATTCACTTATACTCATAGTTCTGTATGTTGATGATTTGATGATCATCGGTTGCTTGAATTCAACGATTGCTACAGTCAAGATGATTCTACATGACAGGTTCTTGATTACGGACATGGGTCCTCTACATTTATTCCCTGGAATCAAGATCATTCAGGATGCATCATGCATCAAACTATCTTAGGCGAAGTATGCACGAGATCTCCTTGAGAGATTTCACATGACAAAATACAGGTCTTCCCTGAATCTTTTCCTATCAGGAGTCAGACTTGAGGATGGAAATGACACTCCACTGGTTGACAACACACTCTATAGACAACTAGTGGGGAGATTGTTGTAACTCACACACTCCAGACCAGAACTCTCCTATGCAGTTGGAGTAGTCTCCAGGTTCATGCAAGAGTTGCATAAGCTACATTGGAAGGTTTCAAAGTGTATTATTCGATGCATACAGGGAACCATCACCTTTGGGATTAAGTATTCAATAGACTCAACATTGAACCTCATCGGGTTCATTGATTCTGACTGGGATGGTGATAACATTGATCACAAGTCCACATTTGATTACTCACTCAATCTCGGTTTCAGGCCTATCTGTTGGTCGAGAAAGAAGTAGGTTGCTATTTCTCTATCTTCAGCTGAGGCAGAGTACAGAGGGGTAGTTAACATAACCATTCAGGCTATGTGGCTACAACATTTTCTCATTGAGTTGGGAATTCAGTTTCATCGACCGATCATCATCTGGTGTGACAACCAGAACACTCTGAAGTTATACAGAGATCTAGTTCAGAGGCAATGGATGAAGAACATCGAGATCTACATGCACTACATCCAAGACTTAGTACATGAGGGGATCATCGACCTGCATCTTTTTCCTTCAACAAAAAAGACTACCGACATCTTCACCAAGACCTTCACTAAGGAGAAGTCTCATTCTCTGCGTAGTCATCTTGGAGTGAAGGACACGATTGCCTAGAAACTATTAGTTCTTCTTTTTACATACATTGTACTTTGAGGGGGGTATTTTTCCCATGAGGTTTTCCCTCTTTCCTCATTTATTTCAGTGTATATTTTGTATTTGGGTACCTAACATGGCCTCATTGTTGTGACCCATTCTTTATTTTTCACCATAGTGATGTTCAATGGGGGTTTTGGAGTTACTTCACACACACCTAGTATTTCTTTTTCCTAAGGTTTTCCCTATGTTTATTAGTCATTATTCAGTCTCCTATAGTTTAGGGAGAATGTTCCCCTTGGAGAATATTCTCTTCAGTTCACAATTCAGTTTGATCAGTTGAGTGGAGTCTAGATGCTACATTGGGATCATCACCATGTAGCATTGGGATCATCACCAACTAATGTGCATTGTCCTTGGGATTATCACCATACTAGAGCATTACTCATGATTCCCTGATATCCTCCTCACTTCACTATGTTTCAATCATTTAACTGAATACTAAGAAACTAGTTAACTCATACTAGGTGGCAGTTCACTCCCATAACTTCTTGAGAGACTAGACTGGGTGGCAGTTTACTCCCGTAACTGATGGTGTGTGTCAGTATCACTCTATACCACCACTATGGTGCATTGGATTCTCCTCCAGTGCGCATTAGTTGATTTATACATAGTATATCATGTGTAAATTATCATTCATTCATTTGGTTAATGAGAATTCTTCCATTCTTTCTCTCCTCCTTCTCTTTTCTCATATTTTCTCTGCAAATTGTGTATGTCATTTGCTAACTAGATCTGTTTTGTGTAGGTTCAACACATTTACAATAACAAATATTTATTTCAACTATGATGGATGTGAGGACATTTTGCTTATTTTTTCAAATATGTGATGCATGAGGTTTCTGGTCATCTCTTAGGATTTTTTTTTTTGTGTTTAAATAAAACATTTTGTTTTTAGCAATTTTTATATTTTCTTTGAATACCACGATGGAATTTCTCAAAGTACTATATTATTTTGGGAATTTAGAATTCAAATAATATCATAAAACAGAGAGGAGTACCACCTCTATAAAAACGCAGGGGGATATGTATCCTCATGGGGTTTTTGTTTCAGTCCTAACAGATTCAAGCATCAACATTTTTGGTGACCATACTGTGGACTCAACTGAAAATTTGAAAT
>ML853521.1:0-14451 GCA_009831015.1 Picea engelmannii
ACTAAAAATCAACCAATTAAATAGTTATTTTTTAATGTTTTGATTGATGTTTGTGTGGCAAACAAACATGTGCAGTTGTCATACACCCATTGATTTTAACTGCATAGCATACCCGACCGTACAACCAACTCCAAATTGCAGATACATACCATTCATTGTAGCTTATGTCGTTTCATTCGTACCATACGACAACAGTAATAATTCCTAATTGTGGATGGTTCATTTTATTCGGTTGGCTTACAATTTAATCCATAAGATAGTTCATTAATTTGTGAGTTCCAAGGATTATTTAATAAGAGGAAGTCAACATAAAATGAATATACTAAGTCTTAATTAATTGGAGGTAAAATATTGATTATTTTAATGGGCATAAAATATTAAAAAGTGGAATACATAAAGAAATCAATTCTAAAAGGAGTTATAAGAGGTTAAAGTGAAGAAGAGTTTTAAAGAAAAAAAAAGGATTATTATATAGTAAAGTTAAAAAGGTATTTATAAAGTTAAAAAGAATAAATTATTATATTTTTAAAGATATAAAAGGGATATTTCTAAAATCTTAAGTAATAAAAAAAAATCTAAAGTGTAATTCAAGTTATAAAGTGTAATTCCAGTTATAAAAAGTACAATTTGAAAATGGAAGGAGGAAGATTTACTTATGAAGGTTGTCTAACTTTATGTTACAAATTTTCGACATTAAAGGGGAGTATTCAAGGAAGAGAGGTTAACATCATTATCAGCTTGAGCCATAATGCAAATTACATGAATATTGACTTGACAAATCAATTATTAATTCCAGAGCTGAATATAATTGGAAATGAAGATTATTTCCGAATTAAGGAGTTACAAGTGACGATTGATGAATATGAGTATATATCTCAATTATATGTTACAACTATGTATAAAGAATAAATTGACATCATCATCGGGTTACCTTGGTTTAAAAATCTAGGTACCTTCATTTTAAACATGGAGAAATTTTTTGTGATGTTTCCCCATAAAAAGAAGATGATGACATTTCGGGACACTACTATGAGGTCAAAATCGATAATACCTTCATTATAAGACTTTAAATATACCTCGAAGGTGATCCTTCAAGAAAATCAAAAGTTAATATCAAAGATGCAAAAAGAATTTGACGAAGTTATCAAATATAAAAACGAAGAAATTTCTCGTTTAAAAGACCACAATCAAAAAATACACATAGATCAAGAAGTCAAAGGATAGGAAATGATGCCTTTAAAAAGTTGGAACAAGAGAATCAATATTTGGAGAAGAACCTATTAGAACAAAATGAAGAAAAATCTCGTTTGAAGAACATTACTCAAGGGTTTCTAGAACAAATCAGAAAGTCGAAAGAAGAAAAACCTTAAAATCCAGACATTAAAGATATCGACAAATCAGATAATGAAAAAAATTCATGTTTAAAAATTCATAATAAAAAACTACTTATGTTGATTAATTGGGTTGGTTATCATTGATGTCAACCCTTGAAGCAAGTCTGGCAACAAATTCCGGTAGCCCCAGAAGTGTGGATAAGGAACCCATGTTTGTTTGAGACATAATGTAA
Source organism: Picea engelmannii (assembly GCA_009831015.1). Taxonomy (NCBI): domain Eukaryota; kingdom Viridiplantae; phylum Streptophyta; class Pinopsida; order Pinales; family Pinaceae; genus Picea; species Picea engelmannii. Next base: position 1,568 of record ML853521.1, read on the forward strand.
TGAAGACTAGTGAATTTGTAGGAGAGACTATTCTAGATGGATAATACATGTCATGTCATTTCCGGTGACATGTAGTACATCACATAACTCGTCACGATTAGGGAGACACGACCATGTGAAGTTGGAGAACCATTTAGAATAATATAGAAGCCCCTAGAAGGTCAACAAAAAGTCAAAAGCTTCTAGAAAGTCATAAAGAAGATTCCCTAGCCAAAGTGGTTGCAAAATAAATAAATTAAATAATAAAGTAATTGAAACAAGAAGTTAGTTGAGGGTAAAGAAGTTATGATTTGACTAATTAAGGAAAAGTTGGTTGCAACAAGAAAGTGGGTTAGCCCTAGAAGATGGAGAAAGGGGTAAAATAGTTACAAGGAAGCTTCTAGAGGAAGGCACTTGGAAAATATAAATAAGAGAGCAAGAGGCTCCCATTTGCACCTATTGAGCACATTGAATATCTCTTATGTGAAATTTTATGTTCATGTATTATTGACAAATCTAAAGCAGTGAATCTGAAGCAGCGACGTTCAACGAAGAGAGAAGTTGTAGAAGTCGAAGGGTCGAGACTGTGGTTACTGAAGATATCCATAGGTTGTATAACTAGAAGGACACAGACATCCGCGGGCCATAGTGGGACAATGCACTAACATCCATGATTTTACTGAAGACATGGAGCATATCTGTTGTCAAAGCTGAAGAAAAGGAAGATCAAATCCATCATCACTGACAAGTTGCAGAGATGAGAAGAAGATACATGAAGGTCTAACAGTGAGAAGGTACAATAGAGCTATCTACAGTAACAAAAGGTATGTTATATGCTTGTCTTAAGTAGGTCTTTGGTGAATGCTTGGGGTATGGCCATGGGAGATTGACATTTTTCCCTTGAGGGACTATTAGTTGTATGGTATATTCTGTATAAGATAGATCTACAAAGATACATTGCTATTGTATTGGTTGTTTGATGTTGGGACACTTCATTGGGCATCTTGTTAAGACATATCTTGTATTATTTGGATCATGTTTGAGGGTTTATGGTTGAGACATATTGCTATCAGTACAGGTTGTGATTGCATAATAGTGAGGGTTTGATGTATGGTTGATGTGAGGGTTTCTTATATGACACATGATCAATGAGAGATACTTGTGATACTAGTATATGGTTTGTGGTAGATATAATTGATTCATTGATATGAGTCATATATGGTTGATTGGTAGATTACATTGATAGGTTCTCACTATCAGGTTTTACAGTAACAACTTGACAGAAACATAGACAGTGACAATGAAACTAGGATATGTTTGTAGTAGTCTGCGAGTTTCATAGAAGAGAGCCGTGGACATCCACGATTTGCAGTAAAGAAAGCCACATAAATCTACGTGTTGTAACATAGGCAGGTCATAGACCTGTTGGAAATATTTGAAGACGATTGGTACAGGTTGTGACAGGTTTTCAGTGACAGTTGTGACAGTGACACTGACAGAGTAGTGGCATTGACAATGATTTGGCATTTATATTTCAGGGCAGTTGTATGGGGAAATGATAGTTGGTTGTATCCACCTTCCGGTTGTATCCGTAGAACATAGGGGGTTGTAGGATCCTTCTGGTTGGAGCCAAAGAATTGGGGAGTTGGAGCTTCCCTCAGGTTGTAGCCTGAGAATCTAGGGGGTTGGAGCCTCCTTCCAGTTGGAGATGGAAAATAAAAGAAGTGGGTGCTTCCAATGAATGTACTTCTTAAAGACATATAAGAAAAATCATTCCGTGGTTTTCTCCCACATTGGTTTTCCACGTAAAAATACTGGTGTACTGTGTATGTGTATGCTTGTTCATTGTTCATTTATTCTGCAATTGTTGAATGATATTGGTAAACTGATCATAAAATTAACAACACTTATATACACTGTGGATAAAAAGGATTAAAAATAACTATTACTGATTCACCCCCACTCTCAATAATCCAACAATTGGTATCAGAGCAGGTCCTTCAAAAGGCAATTTAACCACTGGAAGGAGATTGTGTATTACTCTAATATTGGGATACCACAATTTGATGGGGAAGATTATGACTTATAGAGCATAAGAATGAAGACACACATACAAGCACTAGGATTTGATGTTTGGCGATCAATAGTAGATGGAAACAAAGCACCAACCACTCCTCCAACAGATAAAGATAGAAAGAAACTTGAAGAAAATAATTCAAGAGCCACAAGTGCACTCATGAATGGTCTGACTAAATCAATATACACCAAGGTTATGCACCGTGATTCCACAAAATACATCTGGGAAAAACTGAAGAATATATATGAAGGATATGAGAAAGTCAAGGAAGCTAAACTTCAAATTTTCAGAGGAAAGTTTGAACAATTGAAGATGAATGAAGATGAAGACATAGAATCCTACTTTCTACGAGCTGATGAAGTAGTAAATAGTATCAAAGGCATGGGAGACAATATAAATGAATAGGTTGTTGTAAAAAATGTATTGGGATCCCTACCAATGAGATTTGATTCAAAGATTTCAACACTAGAAGAGAGAGATGACCTAGATACAATGGCTATGTATGAGTTGCATGGGACACTCACAACTTATGAGATGAGAACAGAGAAAGAAAATCCGGTTACAAAGGAAGCATCATTCAAAGTATCTAAGAAGACAAAGCAAAAGGAAAAGCCAGGTAGTAGGAGCAGTGATGTCTCATAATATGATGAAGAAGTAGCCAACTTCGTCACAAGGATGAAAAAGGGAACACAAAAATATAAAGGTAAGCTTCCATTGATTTGTTTTAATTGTGATGGTATTGGTCATTTTTCTAATAAATGTCCCCATAAGAAAAATAAAAGAAATGAAGAAGATGACCCTGAAAGGAAACAAATACAAAAAGGCAAAAGAAACAAAAAGAAAATTTTCAAGAAAGGCCTTTGCACCAAAGAAGACAGTTCCTCATCATATGAAGATGAAGTCAACGATAGTGATACCGAAAGGGTATTATTCATGGAATTAGAAGACTCTGATGAATAAGGCTCCAATGAATAATATGAAGAGGGAGAATTTGATTACAAAGAAGAATTGTTGAGTGCCATAGAAGTTATAAAAAGGGAAAAGAATAAAAACAAGTCACTTTAGGTAGAACTAAAAAGAAAAGAGGGAGTTCAGAATTCCAACATTGAAGAACTAGAGAATATGATCACTAAATTAAAAATCAAAGTAGAAGAAGACAAGAGAACTGAAGAAGCACTTAGAGAACCCTTAGAAGAAAAATACAAGATCATTGGAAGTTTGGAAGTAGAGATTGCCACATTGAGAAAAGATCTTCAGAAAAAAAACATGCAGAATAACTCTAAAGTTTTGGATGAGATTATTAGCAGTCAAAGGCCACATCATGACAAGTCTGGACTAGGATACAACCAAACAAAGAAAGGCTCAAGATCCAAAACAACATATCAAGAAACAAAACCAAGAATCTACATGGAGACAGTCGGATGATGTCCTGAGAAGGAAGAAGAGAAGAAGTTTCATACACAATATCACATAGACACTCCACCACCTAGAAGATTCTGATTTCAGAATCAACAACAATGAGAGATAAAAAGACCTCAAGAAGAAGAAGGATTCAAAGAGTAACTCCCTTTAGAATATATTCAACTCATAGGTATCAAACTATATTCCTTGGAATATGTTAGTCATGTAACAATTTTGGACATAAGGATGTAAATTGCAGAGCAAATAGAAGGAACAAGAACAACCATGAAATTTATGCACAAAATGGTTATCCAAGAGGGCCTAGTGAAACACAGAACATAAGCTACAACATGTTTGAATCCTTGAGTATTGAAGTGGAATGATACAAGTGAAACAACTTTGGACACAAGGCCACATATTGTAGAATGACAGTTCCTCCAAAAGAATCACAACAAAACAACAACAGTTACAAACAAGAACCTAAAAGAATATGGATAAGGAAACAAAATTAGTACAAAAATGAAGAATGCACACTCTCTCTACAAGATCAACAAAATAAAAGTGGTTGGTATGTTGACAGTGGTTGTTCAAATAACATGACACGTGATAAGGACATATTTCTAACTTTGAAAAAGGAAAGAGATGGGTCAGTCTCTTTTGGAAATGACAACTCATCTAGAACCATTGGAAGAGGCACACTCAAGATTGGAAGTAAGGATGCAAAGACATAAAATGTTCTACTAGCGGAAGATATGAAACACAATCTTCTGAGTGTAAACCAAATGTGTGACCAAGGTCACAAACTTGTGTTTGATTCACAGAAATGCGAGATGAGAAAAAAAGATTCAAGCAGAGTGGTGGCTAAAACTGTGAGAACTCCAAGAAACATATACATACTAGATGAAATTGGAAAGGAAAAGTGTTGTTTAGGAAAGAAAGATGAAGCTTGGTTATGGAACAAAAGAATGGGTCACATATATTTTGATAATCTTGTCAAGGCCAACAAAAAGGAACCAGTCAGAGAAATGCCCCAGATCATGAAGCCAACAAATACATTGTGCAAGCATTTTGAACAAGGAAAGCAAACCAAGACCAAGTTCAAATCAAAGGAATACTCCACAACAAAACTGCGGGAAATTGTGCATACTGATCTAGTTGGATCAAATAGAAAAAAGGGTTGAAAGGTGAGCAATACTTTATGATATTGGTTGATGAATATAGTTTGTTTTCTTAGGAAGAAGTCAGAGGCATTAGAGAACTTCAAGATGTACAAGGAGATGGTTGAAAATGAAATAGATTTGAAAATCAAATGTTTGAGATCAAACAATGGATGGGAGTTTACTTCAAAGGAATTTATGGACTTATGCAGTGAACATGGGATAAAGAGGCAATTCTCCATTTCTAGGACACCACAACAAAATGGAGTCGTCAAAAGGAAGACTAGGAAAATACAGGAAATGGCTCAAACTATGTTAATGGATTCCAAGTTGACAAACGTCTTTTGGGTACATGTAGTGCATACAATAGTTCACATTAAAAATAGAGGAATTCTCATAAACAACTATGATAAAAATCCTTACAAGCTATGGAATGGAATACCAACGAATGTGAAGCATTTGAGAGTTTTTGGAAGCAAATGCTACATCAAAAGAGAAGATGGAAGAATGAGAAAGTTTGATTCTCATGTTGACAAAGGCTTACTTGTTGGGTACTCAAGCATAAGGAAAGCATACGAATGCTTCAATCTAAGGCTCAAAAAAATTGTGGAAAACATCAATGTGACATTTGATGAGATAGGTGGACACAAGATAAAAGAAGGAAAGGATTCAGTGGAACAGGTTCACAAAGAAGAGGTAAAGGAAGAGGAAGAAGCATAAGAGGAATATGAAGAAGAGCCACCAAAAGAAGAGAAATAAAAACAAGATATTCAAGTAACTCCAAAGACACCTAGCAAATGAGTGTAGAAGAATCATCCAACATGTCATATCATCAAGAATAAATATGCAGAAGTTTAAACTAGAAGAAGAATCCATTCATCGAAACGATTGAACCTAGCACTACTATCCACAATTGAGCCAAGCAATTTTGAAGAATCCAACAAGGATGAATTCCGGATCAAAGCCATGGATGAAGAGTTAGATTAGATAGATAAGAATGACATTTGGGAACTAGTTCGAAGGTCAATGAACAAGAATGTGATTGGTACAAAGTGGGTCTTCAGAAACAAATTGAACGAAGATGGACAGGTTACTGGGAACAAAGCAAGATTGGTATGTAAATTATACGCTCAGGTTGAAGGTATAGACTTTGAAGAAACGTTTGCCCCAATTTATAGAATGGAAGAAATCAGATTGGTCCTAGCTTATGCATGCTCCAAGAATATTAAAATGTATCAGATGGATGTGAAATCAACTTTCCTAAACGAGGATCTAGAGGAAGAAGTCTACATTGAGCAACCGGAAGGATTTCAATTGTCAAAGAATGAAAATTATGTTTGAAAGTTAAAGAAGGCCTTGGATGGTATCAAACAAGTCCCAGAGCATGGTATTCCAGATTGAAAAAATACTTACAACAACAAGGGTTCATGAAAGGGAATGCAGACAACAACCTCTACATCAAGGTAAATTGAAAGATAATATTTTGTTGATTGAATTTTATGTTGAGGATATTATCTTTGGAAGTGATGATGACATGATGAGCCTGAAATTTGCAAAGGATATGCAGAATGAGTTTGAAATGTCATTGCTTGGATAATTATCTTTATTTTTGGGTCTTCAGATATGTCAAAGCAACCAAGGCATTTTTATCTCTCAGAGCAAGTATATAAGAGAAATGCTAAAGAGGTTCGGAATGGAATATTGCAAACCGATCAATACTCCTTTGCAAACCAATTGCAAGTTAAGTAAAGACGATGATTCAAAGGCTACATATCATAGGAATTACAAGTCAATGATTGGAATATTACTTTATGTGACAACTTCCAGATCAGATGTGATGCAGGTAGTTGGACAAGTGGCATGATTTCACGCAGCACCAAAGGAATCACATGTTTTGGCAGTAAAGAGGATATTCATATATCTCAAGGGAACACAAGAGTTTGTATTATGGTATCTAAAAGGGAAGGATCTATCACTTATTTCTTACACAAATGTAGATTGGAAAGGTTACATTGATGATTGAAGAAGTATAAGTGGAGCAACATTCTATTATGGTGAGTGTTTGGTATCTTGGCTAAGAAAGAAACAATCATCAATATCATCGTCTACAGCTGAAGCAATGTATATTGCAACAACAACATGTTGTACACAGGTTCTATGGATGAAAAAAATATTGAAAGACATACAGGTTGAGTATGATGAGCCCATTCTAATATTTTGTGATAACACAAGCGTCATCAGTATCTCAAAGAATCCAGTAATGCACTCCAAGATGAAGCACATCCCGATCAAGTTTCATTTTCTACAGGAACTGGTTGCAGAGAATAACATTAGAGTTGAATATGTTGGGACAAAAGAGCATATTGCAGATATATTTACAAAATCGCTTCCACATGAAGCTTTTGAGTACCTTCGCCAGAAACTCAGAGTAGTTTCTGCCCCACAATGATTTTTGAATGCATTTCTTATATGTCATAAATTTATATGAGGAAGCACCATAAAGAGGATAGAGGAAAGTTCATATAGGGGGAGAAACCCAAAATGGAAGTTACCCTTTTCCATTGATGTCAAAATGGGGAGAGATTAATCATATGCATGGAGAGAAAGCATAGAAGCATGATTCTAGGGGAAGCGATGGTCACAGGGGGAGCATGAGAGCCATGACTTCAATGTTGCATCAGAGTGTTGCCATCAATGTCAAAGGGGGAGTTTTTTTATTAATTGGGTTGGTTTTCATTGATGTCAACCCTTGAAGCAAGTCTGGTAGAAAATTATGGTAGCCCCAGAAATGTGGATAAGGAACCCACCTTTTTTTGAGAAATAATGTAATGAATACCAGTGAATTTGTAGGAGAGATGATTCTAGATGGATAGTACATGTCATGCCATTTCCGGTGATATGTGGTATGTCCCATAACTCCTCACGGTTAGGGAGATATGGCCTTGTGAAGTTGAAGAACCCTTTTGAATAATCTAGAAGCCTCTAGAAGGTCAACGAGAAGTCAAAAGCTTCTAGAAAGTCATAAAGAAGATTCCCTTGTCAAAGTGGTTGCAAAAGAAATTAATTAAATAATAAAGTAGTTGCAACAGGAAGTTAGTTGAGGTTAAAGAAGTTATGATTTGACTAATTAAGGAAAAGTTAGTTGCAACAAGAAAGTGGGTTAGCCCTAGAATATGGAGAAAGGGGTAAAATAGTTACAAGGAAGCTTCTAGAGGAAGGCACTTGGAAAACATAAATAAGAGAGCAAGAGGATACCATTTTCACCTATTGAGCACATTGAATATCTCTTTTGTGAAATGTTATGGGCATGTATTATTGACAAATCTAAAGCAATGAGTCTAAAGCAATGACGTTCAGAGAAGAGAGAAGTTGTAGGAATCGAAGGGTCGAGACTGTGGTTATTGAATCAAGGTTTTACTAAAGATATCCACGGGTTACATAACTAGAAGGAAACAGACATCCACGAGCCACAGTGGGAAAAATCATGGACATCCGTGAGTTTACTGAAGACATGACACATATTTGTTATCAAATATGAATAAAAGGAAGATAAAATCCATCATCAATGACAAGTTGCAGATTTGAGAAGAGGCTACAAGAAGGTCTAATAGTGAGAAGGTATAACAAATCTATATACAATAACAAAAGGTATGCTATATGCTTGTCTTAAGTACGTCTTTGGTGAATTCTTGGGTTATGGCCATGGGATATTGATCTTTTTCCCTTGGGGGACTATTGGTTGTATGGTATATTCCATATAAGATAGATCTACAAAGATACATTTTTACTGTATTGGTTATTTGTTGTTGGGACACTTGATTGGGCATCTTGTTAAGACATATCTTGTATTATTTGGAGCATGTTTGCGGGTTTAGGGTTGATACATATTTCTATCAACACATGTTGTGATTGTATAACATTGAGGGTTTGATGTATGGTTGATGTGAGGGTTTCCTATATGACACATGATCAGTGAGACATACTTGTGATCCTAGTACATGGTTTGTGCTAGATATACTTGAGTCATTGATACGAGTTAGATCTAGTTGATTGAAAGATTACAGTGATAAGTTCTCAGTATCAAGTTTTAATATAACAACTTGATAGAGACAAAGACAGTGACAGTGAAATTGGGAGAGTTTTGTAGTAGTCCACGAGTTTCATAGAAGAGAGTCGTGGACATCTGCGAGTTGCAGTAAAGAAATATGTGGACATACGCGTGTTGCAGCATAGACAAGTTGTGGATTTGTAGGAAATATTTGAAGAAGATTGGTACAAGTTGTGTTCGGTTTTCAATGAAAATTGTGACAGTGACTGAGTTGTGGCATTGACAATGACAAAGTAGTGGCATTGACAATGAAAAAGTAGTGGAATTGACAGTGATTTGGAATTTATATTTCAGGGTGGTTGGATGGGGAAAGGATAGGTGGTTGTGGCTGGAGAACATCGGGGGTTGTAGCCTCCTTTAGTTGAAGCCATAAAATTGGGGAGTTGGAGCTTCCCTCAGGTTGTAGCCTGAGAATCTAGGGGGTTAGAGCCTCCTTCCATTTGGAGATAAAAAACAAAGGAAGTTGGTGATTCCAATGAATGTACTTCTTAAATACATATAAGAAAAAACATTCCATGGCTTTCTCCCGCATTCGATCTCCACGTAAAAATAATTGTGTACTATGTATGTGTATGATTCCTCATTGTTCATGGTTTATTTATTCTGCAATTGTTGAATGATATTGGTAAATTGATCATAAAGTTAACAACCACTTGTAGACACTGTGGATAAAAAGGATTATAAAGCACTATTACGGATTCACCCCCCCTCTCCGTAATCCAACAACTTACACAAATAAAAAAGCTTAATAATGATAAGAAGTCTCTGGAAAACAAGATATAACTGCTTATAGAAAAGGTAACATCGAAGTTTTCAGATGAACAAATCCAAGTTATGGAAAATGGAACAATTACATATATAATCCCCATCATGGCTCAAAGAGCTGCAAAATCAACTAAAAAAAATACAACGTCAGATGTTGGAGTACAAATGATGGAAGCTCCAGGTATACTTACTAATCCGAATTCAACCATTAACAAAGCAACATCGATGCGTGAATAAAATCATATATCGAAGTTAAATGAAGAAAACATTACAAGTATGATAAGGAAAAATGATGTTATAATAAATAGTTATCAACATCCAAATCATACGAGCAAATATCTTAACCAGTTAGAATATCAATGTCATTCAGGACAACAATGACTAGAACCTATCATCCGAAAAATATTGATACCAATACAATTCAGTCTCATGATAACCATTCATCGTGGAAGAGCAACGTTCCACAAAAGATTGAATTAGGATGGTCCGATCCTTTAACAATTCAACAATTTTGTTCAACTCTTCATCATTCATATTGTCTCATATTGTTAATCCTGACCACACCAAAAATAGAGAATCATACGAAGACATTGCGTGCCAGAACGAAGATGTAAGCCTCTCCATAAACATGCTTTGAGTACAAAGCATTTCTAAAGGGGGAGGCCATGTAACGAACATACATATATAAAATATATAGATATAAATAAATAATCATTAAATAATAATAATTAATACATCATAATGAAAAGACATGTTTAATCCAAAAGACATGTCTTTTCATTATGATGTATTGATTATTATTTAATGATTATTTATTTATATCTATATATTATATATATTTATGTCTGTTGCAGTTTGGAATCCAATGGGAATGGGATTGAATAAAGGGAACTTAAAATTGATTGGGCATGCGATATTCCTAAGGCCAATTAACTCGTAAATTTGCACATCAATTATTCAAACTTATTAATGAAAAATGATTGGGTAGTAGAATAATGTCACCTTTATTCAATAGTTATGTATACATAGATTGAATATATCAATGCCAATCTCTAAGAACTTATGGAACATAATATCCTTCATGTGTTGTATTTGCATCGAGTTTGGAGACAAATTCAAATGAATTCAACAAAAGTGACCTCCAATTCATTCACTCATTTACATCACGACATGCAAGGACTTAAATTATGGAAGACTAAAGGGACTCAAACAAATCACTGATGAAAAACCTCAATCACCTCTCCATATCTTATGGAATTAGCGTGGGAGTAAATATATAAAATCTCTAAAAATAATGAGGAAAGTGAAAAAAGAAAATCCTAAGGATGGCACCCTCCTCTTGTTTAGAATAGAGTTAGAAAGCAAACAAAATCTCCAAAGAAAACATATCTACAATAAATGTGTTATTTCCTTGCCAATCAAGGAAAAACATTTCTTGAAATAACCAACAATGTTGGCATGCAAGATAGATAACAACTCTCCACAAATTCTCCAAGTAAATCTCACTAGTCTTTAGCTCATGATGGACAAAGAAAAACCATTACTAGAAGCTAGGAATCCTCCTTAAACAATTTTCCCCATTTGGACAATATAAGACCAGGGGAAACATATAAAATAGGAATATTCAAGCAAAGCACCCAAGTGGAGTCCCAATAAAGCTCCCTTTTCCCAACATAGAAAGTTTTTTCTTCAAGATAAAAGTCAATAATTTTAACTTCTCTAACATGGGAGAAAGCTTTCTTTAGAAAACAATACATGTCAAAGATTCCATCTCAATGGGGTGTGCTAGTCTAAAATAAATGCCATGTCACAACCACTTCAACATCCTTCACCAATCCTCTCAAGTGAGGTGCACGTATCCTTGTAATTAAATGATGTCATGTCTACATTTATGGCTTACCCATTTGGATGTATTTATATGATAAGACCATAAAACCGCACATGATGAAATTGGGTTGGGCATATATATCAACTATTAAAAATGTGTTCAACACAAAATGTCAAAGTTATTGGAATATACTAAACATTGAAACCAACTTCACTACTAGAGTATATTCAAAGCTCACGTTCTCATATCAACACCAAAATTGGCATCCATGTTGTTGTCCACAAAGGTATTGATAAAGGGATGATCAAAGTCAAAATTAAAATGCAGAAAAGCACATGTTCTTTGATCACCACCAGAATTGAGGTCCATACTTTGCTCCATAAAGGGTATTTGAAAATGTGACATGTTTTCAAAAATATGGACTATCTAAAAGTGGAGAGCTTCCTAAAATAACAATCTTGAAATTCTAAGGTTCCCTTTTGAAATACTCTCAAATGGGCACTAAAAATTGTGGTCACCCATTGAAATTATGAAATTTTTAAAAGTAAAAATTTACTTGAAGTGGTCCACAAAGAACTTTGAAAATTTCCTTCTTAGGCTCCCTCCTTCCCATACACACACTAAGTATTTCATGTCACATGCATGCTTGAGAAACCCATTGAAAATAACACCGAGATCTAAATAAATATGAACTAATACACTAAATATGGCATATTGATCCAAAATGGATCTACATAAGTATATTATTATCTTATTGATGAATTGTATGGGGGACATTATAATTTGGTACATCTCATTGATGTTGTTGATTTTGCCAAATTTTGGGTCATCAACTTTTGATGTTTTTTTGCCGCGTTAACCAAAATTTTTTGGGCCTTGTGACAAATGAGGGTTGTTGTAGGGTTTTTTCATTCAAGGTGGAAATTTTTCTTCTCATTGAGATATTTCCAACAATATATCACATACCTAAATAGAGTTTATATGAAAATTGCATGGCCTCAACAAGGTAATGGTCCAAATATTCTTTGCATGTCCAAGTGGCAGACATGTTAGCACACCATAATATAAATATAGGGGGTTAGTAACACGTGGGAATCCACTAGATATTTTAGATGCATCATGGAAGTTCCAAGAGGGTTTTATAACCCTAATTTTAACTATAAAAAACCTAGTGAAAGGCGAGGAAGGATTTCACTTTTTCACTAGTCGTTTTCTATGCCATAGTATCTGTAGGGGTGTAGAGGAGACAATGACAAAGCAAAGAGACATAAAAATATTATAGAGGATTGTAGAAGACCACAATGTCAAGTAGCTTCATAGTAATCTTGGATATATTTGTAATATGCATTGTAATCTCCATAATATAAGAAGATAGAATGTATGGTCCTTCGTTAAATGCTGGTTATCCCATACTGTAAGTTTTAAACCTGCGAAGTAAAGCAATGCATATAGATTCTTAAGCAAAACAAAAATTAATCAATGGCTCATTCACATAGTACACAAAGATTTATACCGGAAACCCTCAACCGGGAAAACCTTTCTTATATTCATTATATCGAATTTCACCAT
>ML853521.1:19249-29569 GCA_009831015.1 Picea engelmannii
TATACAACAACGGTGGAGTTGTTGAGATCAGTCTCCAAGTGGGAGATTGTTGGTTGTGGAGCCTGATTATCTTCCTGATTTAGAGGTCTTTTACTTTCAACCGTGTTTATACCCCATGAAGTATTTACACCCCAGAAGTATGTTCACTCTTCCACGCGGGAGAGTGCAGAGGAGGGGTACCCCCTCTGCGGGGTCCGGGGGGGCTATCCCCCTGGCTGGGGGGTCTGGGGGCAAGTGGGCCCCCAACAGGGGTTCGGGGGCGAAGCCCTCGAAGAAAAAATTGCCTTGTAAAAGTATATTGCAATTTCATTGTAAATCTGGACCGTTCATTATAAGGTCGCAGATCTAATGATAGAGATTATGTTAGGGTTTTTACCCCTAGAAGGCAACCCTCTTTTATGAGGGAAATGTATTGCGGCTATGTAGGTTGGCAAGTATTGTATTCTGAGAGAGGAGACTGTGAGAGAAAGAAGAGGAAATTACAATGGGTTTTGTTGTAGGTTGTATCCCTTCATTTTGCTGGATAATAATAAAGAAAGGACCTGGCAATTTCTCTGGTGTACGTAGCCCACACTGGGTGAACCACGTAAATCTGTGTCTCTCTTGTATTGTGTATCTTCTGTGTTTTATTTTTGCATTTGTTTTATTTTATTGCTTCGCGGTCCTGTTTTTCTAACATATAACACATACCCAACACATACAAGTTTCTAGGGTAAATATTTGTGTTCCGATATGTGGATTTCTATTGTAGTCTATTTGAATTTGAATGGTGTGTTTTTATTTCCATTAAAGCATTTACAAAACAAATTTAAGATAATAACACATTAGAGCATAGGTTCATTGTAGTTGTTGTAAGTTTATATTTTTTTTGGTTAGTCGACCATTGGAAAATTCAAGGTGTCTTATGAATAATATTGGTACAAACACAATTTTATTTGAGTATTTCATGGTTTTCAACACAATATATGCTTACTTGGCTTAGGAAATCCAAATTTGGATGGGATTTGTTCCTTGTGCACCTGCTATCGACACACTAAGGTTTAAAAGAATTGATAATTAGAAATGGAAGAAGAGCACCTAGAAGGACCCACAGATGAAGACTAAATAATATTTGTGAGGTTGGAAGCTCAAGCAACCAATATTTATAGGAGCATGGTCATCTTCATAGTTTCTTTTGAGAACAAATTCAACCCCTTATTGGAGAATTTTGAATCTCATGAGAACCTAGAATATCATGAAGATCTAAGGAATAGGAGGAAGAACCGAAGCTAAAAAAAGGGGACTCCAATAATGAATCTTTTTCACCACATGTTTAAAATGAAGTGAAGATCGATATCAATATCTATGAAGGTGAGGTAGACACACTTAAATTTAATTATTGATTGTATCAATTATAAATGTTTTTCAATCTGCATAATGTATAAGAGGCACATAAAATAACTTGTGCCACACTAAAGCTTGAAGGCCATACACAAACTTGGTGGGAGAACCACACTGAGGAACTTAGGTTGGGGAAAGACCCATTGGTAACTAAGTGGAAGGTATTCAAAGGCCAGCTTAGGTCCCAATTTTACCTAGGTGATCTTCATAGTGACATAAGATGGTAGTTTATGATGTTCAAGTACAAGACCATTGATGAGCCTCGTGTACAAGCCTAGTACATTGAATCTAACAAGAAAAAGAGAGTGAAATGTTTCAAAGCAGTGATATCAACTTGGTGCTTCCAATAAGGGAAAGAAGAAGGGAAAGGGAAAAATAAGAAGAATGTTTCCACTATGTATATGTGTGAATAAAACTAACAACCACTATGAACACTACAACATTGATGGCCACAAAAAAAGAAAAAAGTGGAAACTACTTCCAAAATAGAATCATGGGAACCACAAGCAAGAGAAATACAAGAAGAAGAATATTCTCATGGAAGTAGTAAGGAAGATAGAAAGAAACACAAATGCGAACACAAATATTGTCCACAAGAAAAAGAGGTTAACTTGAATAGTCTCCATCACAAAGAAGAGAAGAAGATGAGAAAATGATTCCATATCAAGATTAAGAGAAAGAAGAACAAGGTAGATACTCTGTTTATCTCTGGTTCATAAGTGAACCCCATTGCAAAGGACTTGGTAAGTAAAATTGGTTAAGAGATTCATGGTCACCCTCGTCCATACCCTTTGGGTTGGGTGAATAAGGATGCAGAGTTAACGACTAACAAGTAGTGTAAGTTTACATTTTTTATAGGTTAAAATTTTATTGATGAAATATAAGTCGATGAAGTACCTTGATGTTTATGGTGTAGTGTTTGGTAGCCCCTATATGTATATGAGGGATGCCATATTCATAATAAGGGCCAACCAGTACTATGTAATCAAGGATGGTAAATCATTTATCATCAATGCAAATTAGGGGAGATATAATACCTCTCTAGTGACTAGGATAAGAAATCAATCATCTCAACTAAGAAGTATGTACTTCTTTTCTAAGTAAAAACCATAAAGAAATCAAATTCACAGGTATGAAGGCTTCCTTTGAATGATGTACAAAAGAACAAAAGTGCCAATTGGAAGAAATTTTGTAGGGATACAAATAAGTGTTCCAATATCCAAAATGAATGCCACCTAAGAGGGAATTGGAACAAGAGATATAGTGACTGCTAGGCTCTCCTTTACCAAATATATAAATGCATATAAAATCCATATTAGAGTCAAATTAGGTGAGGCAAAATTTTTCGAAGAAAGGAGTCATAAGACCAAGTACCTTATCATGTAGTTCCTTGGTCATTTTGGTGCCAAAGAAATATGGGACTTGGAGAACGTGCATTGACTACAAATATCTAAACAAGATCACTCTCAAGAATAAATGTTCTTTTCCTCAGATTGATGACTTGTTAGATCTACTATAACATGAAAATTACTTGACCAATATGGATTTGAAATCTAGATATCATCAAGTTTGTATGAAGGAAGGAGACACTTGGAATACTGCATTCAAGATGAAGTAAGGTCTACATGAGTGGTTAGTAATGCATTGAATACTTTTATGCTTTTGATAAATGATATATTCCATTCATTTCTAGATTCATTTGTCATAATTTCCTTGGACAACATTCAGACGAATCTTTATTTCTACTTGGTATGGGCATGTGTTACATTTGAAGCAAGTGTTATAAACACCAAGGAAACATCAATTACTAGCAATCATAAAGATAGAGGTAATCCTTAAATGGCCCACTCTTACTAATTTCATAGAAGTTAAGATTTTTGTGCAAGCTGCCCAATATGTAAGAAAATCCATAGCATCATTTTTAGTTGTGATAACGCCACTTCATTCTATAACAATGAGTGGTAATATTTTCTAGTGTGATAAGAATCAATAGACATTTTTTGAATAATTGAAGAAGAAAATTAGTTGAGCCCCAATCCTAACACTACCTAACTTATTGAAGTTTTTTGAAATAAATTGATTCTAGTGGGTACACTATGGGAGCAATGTTAATGAAAGGGCGAAGACTAGTGTGCTACCACTGAGAGCTATTTATTGGAGTAGCATTGAATTACCCTACATATGACAATGAGCTCTATGCCTTAGTTCAAGCAGTGAATAAGTGGAAGCATTATTTATAATTGGGTAAGGAGACCATCATCCACACTGATCACCAACCTCTATAATAATTGGAGGCTCAAAGAAGATCTAAGAATTAAGACACTTTAAATGGATGATATTTTTCAACAATTCAATCTAGTGATTAAATATCAGAAATGAACAACCAACAAGTTCATCAATATTCTATCCAGATCACCGACACCAAAAATTATAGGTACAAGAGCCATTTTGCACATGGAGAAATTCCCCCATGAAGCATATAGAGACGAGTATGTGGAACATGAATACTCCCATAAGTTGTATGAGAAGCTACAAGTGTAACATCCCTTCTATAATCCCCAGTTTAATTAATGCTTAATGTAGATGTAATTTGTGGCTATGGCCAAGAGATGTAATATGCGAATTGTATTTCTGAATTTTAATAAATAAGATGTGATGTCAACTGCTAGGGGACATGGACATAGATGTGGGATGATATATCCACAAGAGAGGGGATGGTCTAAGATAATGTCTAAGAGGGGTCCAAGGGGGAATTATTACCCATGCCTATTGATTCAACCCACTTTCTAATTTTTCTATTGGTATATGAACCTTCTAATTTATGATTGAATGTCCCCAAATCCAGTCATTGAATTCATGTAAGAGGGTGGGTGTGAGAAGTCACATACCATAGTTATTGGGAGCATGGGAGATGAGTACAATCAGTTTGGGGAAGAGTGTAAGTCAAGCAAGTAAGCTCAAGAGAGGAGATATTTGTATGGGTAGTTAAAACAATTTTGAATAATCAATGTTTTTGCATGAACAACAAGTAGAGAGAAAGGAAGAAGAGCTGGAGAAAACATGGAGGGTGAATTATAAAGTGTATTTGGAGCAGAATATTGAAGAGACAGGTTGTCAATCCTGAAGAGTGAACTCCTATGTGAGTTTCACTATAAAAACAAGTGATTGCTGCTGTTTTTCCTGGTAGTTTTCCTAGAAGTGAGCTCCCTTGAGTTTCCTAGAAGAGGGATTCCTGGTTACCTGTGCCAGAGAGACCTTGATAAATAAATGGGATGCCTGATCGATTGGGAGCAGTGAATGGGTACATTCCTTGGGTTGGGAAGTTTGAGAGGAAGATAGCTAGTGGAAAATCAGGATAGCTGTAGGAGAATACTAGTGGGTTATGGGGTTTTCTGAGCTATGAGTGGGTAGTGAGAGACCACCCTCTTTATTGAATTTCTAGCCCCAACTTAGTGGTGAATTTCTATTGATATTTGGAACAATAAGTCTATGGTTGGGTGGAATTTCCATCCCAAGTATCTGGTTGCAAAACCATTTTTAAAAGATACATGTTTTATCTTGTTTCTGTGTTGCATTATGAGTTTAATTGTTATGTATTAACTCTGTGTTTTAGAATGATTTATATGCTTATGCGTTGAGTTATTTAAATTGCATTCATGTCATTTTATCATGTTGTAGATGCATTTAATTAATGGTATAAGACAATATTTAAATTTGTGTGTAATTTGTAGCTGGTAAGATACATGAAATTAGTTATCAGAAAATTTTAATTTTATGAGTATTTCCGCATGTAATGGTCCTTATTTGGGACGGGGAACATTACAACAAGGAAACAAATAAAAAAACATATCTTGATTAACATTTCCAATAGGGATTACTCTATAATATGGGGAATCTTTACGTATTAAAGGAATATACATTACAATTGATAAGTGGGACTCACACATCCAAGGTCACTGATCATTTTAGTGTTAGGAAGACCATGGATAAATTGTAGGTGTATGTTTATTGGCCTAAGATGCAAGAAGTAGTTATATTTATAAGAGGATGTATTTTATGTTGTACTAACAAGATTAGTGACTACGAACAAGCAATATACAATCCACTTCCAATTGCTACAAGGCCATGGGAAGCCATATCCATGGACAATCTTGGGTATTCATAGAGGTAAAAGAGAGGGCATGGATACTTGCAAGTGGTAATTGACACGTTCAACAAGATGTTTGTTTTTATGGATTGTAAGAAGACCATCAAATTGAAAGACATTGAAAGCTCATTCTTTGAAAGGGTTTGGGTGCACTTTTGGATTCCAAGGAGAATCATTTCCAATAGAGATACTAAATTCCCTAATGTATTTCAGACTTCATTGCAAGAGAAGTTAGATACTAAATTGAAGAGATCCATTTCATTGATTCTATAGAATGATGTGAAGACATAGGTAGTGAATATGATTTTGGCTTAGGTTTTGAAAGGTTACAATCAAAAGAATCCAAGGATGTGGGATGAAAAATTGGTTTAAACAGCCTTGTTATAATAATAGTGTGCATCCTTCCATCGATGAGTCTCTTTTTGAAATTTGTTTTGGATATTTTCCACCATCACCTTATAATAATAGTGTGCATCCTTCCATCAATGAGTCTCTTTTTGAAATTTGTTTTGGATATTTTCCACCATCACCATTGAATATTGTATATGGAAAACCTGAAGTAGGGACATCAACCTCAAGTGATGCATTAAAGGTAAAAAAATTCATAGATAGGATAAAAAAAATACATTTATAGGTTCAAGGGAAACTAAAGAAGTATTATGAGAAATACAATAAGAGAAATGATAAACACATGATTGCGAAGACATCCCAAGTAAGAGAGAGAGTTTGGTTGCACATTAATACAAAAAGGTTACAGGGACTAAGGAAGAAAATCAAATCCTTGAGAGTTGGACCCTTTGAAATATTGGAGGAAGTAGTGAACATTTTTGACAAACTTAGTGTTTAATCTTCTATACGTATTTACTTAGTAGTAAAAGTAGAGACCCTAAAACTCTACCAATTATCCATGCTCAATGAGGATGAAGATAACCAAGTCATACCTTCCTTTGAAGATTTGAAACAAATGCACATACATAATTACTAGAGGACACAATTATGAAAAATAGGATTAGAAGGGGTCAACAAGAACATTGGTAGGCATGATTTTAAGGTTCAACTACTAGCTATTGACATAGGAAAAAATTCCTTGTAAACTTCATAGGATTACGTAGTGAAAGGGTCCAATTAAACCTTCTTTGTTGAAATGGCAATCCCTCTGACTATGACACAACTATTAAAATATAGTGATGAAAATGAAATGAAACTAGTATGCAAATGCAACACATGTGAGATGCAACTAATTAAATCATGGCCATGAATAATGAAAAGAGATGGGAATTAAACCAATATAAGAGGGGATATTCCATAGTTGCTGCTAGAAATGAACTTGAATCAGACCATCCCAACTCCCTCTCAAGGTATAATGATCCTATTGTTGGGAATACTTCCTTGTGATAAAATAAACAATTTGAATTGAAACAAGATTAGTCATATAACAAAAGAGGGACTATTCTATTACCAATGCATATAAATAATCAAAGAATTTGAGCAACCGAGAATAGTCTACAACCTACCAAGAAGCTCCCTCTTTCATATCATATGTTAGAAGGCACAAGATAAGTGATAAATTAACATTAGAGTAAGAGAATGATCAACAAGATATAATTTTCATAGATAAAGCACCAAGAGCACCATGAAAGGAAGCAATAGTTCATAATCAAACTCAACTCAACAAGAGTATTGTAACAATGGACTTTCTATTAACATACAAAGATAGTTTACAATGCTAGAAATAAGATCATTTGATTAATTGAAATGGTTCTATTTTTACAATTTTATGGCCCTTGGCCTTCCATTTACCTGACCTTTTGGCTACCCTAGACTTTAAATTACCTTGGGGTTCTATCCTTATAAAACTCTGTCATAACATTCATGTTGATTATTCGACAAAAAACTTAGGATAATATTCAATAAAAAGGTTTCTTGATTACAATTTTTTCCAAGTCCAGAGGTGAGTTACAATACAAACAAATTTATTCTTTGGAGTACACGAGCAAGTCTCATGGGTTTAGATAGAAATTTTTTCTTTCTTTATTGAACATCCAAGTCATCCTTTATGATTCTTGCAAAGTTATATCTTCTTTGTGATTCACTTATGTCCTTTCCTCGTTCCATGTTACAATATTGCTTTGAGCTTTGCCCTCTTCTTTTATTATTTTTGGACCTTCCAGTGCAATGACAACCTTGCTTGGAAACTTATGTAGCATGGGTAAATTCTAGGCATGTTGCAAGATGTATTCCTATTCAATTGCAGTTATTAATTAGCAATGAACCATGCCAATGAGATAACTTCACATAATAAGTTTTTCAAAGGAAGCTAATCCTTTAATGAAATTTCTATTCAATTGTAAATATAAACCTGCACTAAAACTTCCCTTCCATACTTGTAAATGCACATGAAAATCAATCATCTCTTGAATGTAAGACTCAGACTCAAGCTATTCAAATCCAAGCTTAAAAATAAATATATACAATGAAGGATTGCACTTAGATGATAAGGTATACGCATGAAGGTTTGTCACTCCATAACTATTAACTTAGTCATCTCATCAACGATATTTACACAACAATTTGGTGGATCATAAAAGGAAGCGATGATATTTATAATTTTTTTTTATAAAGACAAATCCTTTCTTCATTTGATTTTTTCATGCACAGTAGTATGCAAAATCTACTCACGCTCCGTGTACATTTTTGTTCTTTTGTTAATAAAGTTTGAACACCTTTTGTTAATCGTGTTTGAAGAACTTCCATTGTAAGCTAATCAATCCGGTGAATATTTTTGCAAGATTACCATAATAGATATCTCATTATTTATCCTTCAACAACCATTCTTTCTTGCATTAGACTCTTATCAACCATTTGTCCAACATTGTGAACATATCAAGGAATTAATTTTTTCAAAAGAATCAAACAAAAGGAACCATCAACAAATCTCAACCGAGGAAGAATGAGACGACAAACTTGTACTTCTCCTTTGCCACTAGTTCTCAATCAAATAACCTTTGCTTCTCCTCCATCTTGATATCTTTGATAATTTTCTAGTCACTAGAATTCATAACAAAGAGAAGACATTTTGCAAGTAGAAGAGGCTCTCTCGGAAAACAAGAGGTACTATGCCCTTGCTTTAGGAGTGAGATCACTTTTCCAAGAGGCTGATTTGATTTGTAGATCCATGCTAAATGTTAGTGGCCATACAATCACAACTATAGTTTCTTCAAGATGATGAACACACTAGAGATAATTGAAAGTAACACCCCAATTTCGATCCCCAGATTAGCAATGTATAAATGTGTATATGGTGAATGGATGAGATCCAAACAATGTGATATGTAAATATTGTAAATCGAAGAATATTAATAAAAATACATCACAGGTTGTATATGGAGAAGGATGAAAAACATGGGGGATATGATTCCACAAGAGAGGAAAGAAAGGGGGCTTAGGGTGCTCAAGGGGGGCCAAAGAAAAATAATATTATTTTATTCCTAAGCCTAAGTATTTTACTTTATGTGATCATAAGTCATATCAACCTTGGGATTATTTGCCAAGAGAGGTATTTGGGCTTCTTAGGAAGACATGTGGTGTATTGTTAGCATAAAAATATAACCCATGATTTTGGTCATGCAAAGGGTGGTTGTTGTGGGATTTTTCTCGTTCCTTCTACGGGGAAATTTTGTCTTAGAGCCTAAGTGGACATAGGATGGTTGTAATTTGAATGATGGTATGGATTTTATGAAAACTAAGTGGGAATTATTCCCATGTGAATGATAAATTCTTGTAATTAAGTAAACTAATTACAGTTGAGAATTCCTAGAGTCCCCAGCAGAGATATTTCATAGATAATATACGTTGAATCCCAGAAGGGAAGTGGGATATACTGAGGGGCTGAAAATTATAGAAGGGTATATAATTCCTCGTGTTGTGTAGGCTAAAGGGGAAAGATAGACGATGGATTGGGATTATTGTTAGAGTTTCCAGATTGTGAGTTCTAGGAAAATTGGGATGTGTGAGTGGATTAGAACTAGCCATAAGTGATTTCATTCTTATGGACTCATAGCCTCAACTCAGGGGTGGCCTTGTTGTAGATATATTACAGGAAATAGAGAGCCTATATTTGGGTCGAATGTGTTTCATTTGCATCTAGTTGGTGTTTAATTCCTAGAAAGATAAGTGTTATGGTTTGTTAATGATTAAGTTGAATTTAGTGTTATGGCTTATGGACTCATAGCCTCAGCTCAGGGGTGGCCTTGTTGTAGATATATTACATGAAATAGAGAGCCTAAAGTTGGGTGGAATGTGCTTCATTTGCATCTAGTTGGTGTTTAATTCCTAGAAAGATAACTATTATGGTTTGTTAATGATTAAGTTGAATTTAATGTTGTTTATGTTATTAATTGAATGTTGTTTTGTTTACATGTATAATTTTGCATTTGTAACTAAATTGATTAATTGTGTCTGCGTGAGAATGTATTTCCATATTATCCTACATAAATGAATTGATAACAAGATAGTGAGGAATTATGGTATTAGAGCTATAAAAAATGTGGATTACAACCTAGTTGGAAGGCTAGGTATATTACAAAATGGTATTAGAGAAAGAAGATGAAGGGAATTTGTGTTTTTAAGAAGTATCATGTATCCTCAATGGTGGATAGAGGGTATTGGGTACATTACAAAGTGGTATCAGAGCTACTAGTTACAACATTGGGGTTGTATGAGACAAAAACTAATGTGTATATGAAGAGAATGTAGTTTCATATTATGTGTTTAATAAAATGTTCTTGTGAAAA
>WSFP011381205.1:0-29568 GCA_009831015.1 Picea engelmannii
GAGAACAAAGCCATCGATACCATACAAATTGATTGGGTTCTAAATATAAAGAAGAAATTTGTACCTTTTGTGTATGTGGCACATTATGTAGATCAAATAATTGCTCCATCTGAAGTATCCATGTGATAGGGTCCTTGCCATCAAACTTCCTCATATTGATCTTAGGAATGTGGTTGGTCTTCAACCCAAAGTTGGAGTTTCTCCATTCTTGATTCACCTTCCATGTGTCCTCATCATGAATTTCATGGGATACATTTTCACTTTCAAGTGTCCTCTCTATTACAAAATTTTTCAATCCTTCCATGATCTCTTATTTTAAACCATCCATCTTAGTATTTATTGCCTCCAACTTAGCTTCCATCTCTTGTAGTTCATCTTTTGTTACTGTCTTATTTTGTAAATCATTTATGTCCCTATGCATTTCTTCACCTTCATCAAGAGTCCAATTAGGATTGTCTAGAGACTTATTTGGTGTAGAAGTTCCATTTTTTGGTGGCATGTTGGCCAAGTATCACGTTAAACCTTGATTTTGGGTGGTTCTGCTAAACAATCTTCCTTTTATTGTATCTCCAAAATTTACTCCCTTCTGAGTATGAAATTTTCTTTTTTTTAGGTCTCTGATATTTCTTCTCTACAATGCCACAGGTCTGATCAAAATTGGATGTGCCAAGTGGAATTTACGGTAACTTCCCCACAACTTGCTGATCTTTTTACTTTCCAGAAGATGTCACTTGTATAGCGTTCCCCAAACAAAATAATAGATATAAAATTCTGAAACTCATACCAGAACTACTATGGTCTGTCCACTATCCAATGCAACTGGTCTCACACAATTTGGATACTATAGGAATAAGTTATGATTTTTTACCCGGAACACCTGTTTGAGACTAGTCAATAGGACTAGTGAAATACCCTATATTCCACAGGGTTTATCTACAAATTTAAGATGACCTAGAAGCTAAAACTATTACCACAAATACCTTACTTATTTCTATGAATATCCTCCAGAGTTCAGGGTCTGAAATGTTACAGAAAATATTTTATAGTGAAAATTTCGCAATGACTCAATTCAGGATGATTCAATAACCCAATCTTAGAAAGGTTGTATCTCCGAAAGTATAAGGCATCAAGAGATGAAATTTTAAACCAACGTACCTTGATCCATCTTATAAATAAACTCCAATCAATTCTTTCTGATTTGTTGCAGAAAAAAGTGTTATAGAAAAAATTCCAAGGTGTCTCAAATGTAGCAGCGAAACCCCAAGACCTTGAGCTTTGATACCATATGTTAGGAACCAAATATCAATATAGCATAGAAAAACCTCAAAATAAGTACTCAACGCCTTGAAAAAGAGACAAATTCAGATAATAAACCTCTTCAAGGGGGAAAACTCCTTATGCCCACATAAATGTTCAATTCCAAGATGATTCCAAATGAAAATGTCTCCTTGGTATATATAGGAGACTAGGAGGTATAATTGCAACTAATGGATTAAAGCCGAAATAAATAAAATAACATTACTAATGTAATATGCCCCAATTAAGGGATAATGAGACACTATTTAGGGCTTAACACAGCGAGACTCAGGCACAAAAGATAGACAAGCGGAGTTTGGGACCTCTAGCACGCTAGTAAGAAGAAAGGGAAAATATCCCATGGCATAGTCCCTGCACAAGCATCCTAACACAACAATTTTACCACCACACACTCCAGAGGGGGTGCAGGCCACACCGACCCTACTAGGGTGCATGTAAATGCTAAGTTACTCGGACCACGATGTGGCCGACACTGGAAAATTCCCATAATTTTCGCGTCAAGTCTACATGGAAATCATAGGTATGAGTCCATTTGGAAACCCCATGATGCAACTAAAACAATGGGTGGTAGGCATGGAAAACACAGGGATCCTAAACTTAGTGGAGATTCCCCACTTCGGTATGGAGAGATAGGTAAATAACTGCGTCAAGAAGTTGATGGCATTCCTCCATGGAGGATTTTTATGGATGGAAGAACTTGTCTCCAACGACGTGGAATTGATTTATTTCATCACAGGTCTGTCATCAATGGGAGAGACTCACGCCCAGTACCTAGATGAAAAGAAAAAAGAGAAGGATCTCTCTGAGGAAATAAACAAAACATTATAGCACAGAGAGGGGCTCGTGCGGGATCATCATCAAAATGATCAGTTATGCAACCACCAGGATGGCCACAAAACTCATGGCTTGCAAACTGTTAAGGAAGTGTTGCAAGGAGGAAGTCACAGTAGGGGTTGTTACAGCTATATCTCAGTGCACCAATGGCACCATGCTCAATTGGGCCCCCTATATGTTGAACATGTTCCTCGACGACATCAAATACAATAAGGACTTGGGGACAGAGTTCCACTATTCATGGATTTTAATTGTGATAGCGCTAATCGGGTGGAAGGAGCCCCCTACTCTTATTTTTGCAAAAGAGTAGGTTGTTTCTGCATAGTACACTATACATCAATGGGGATCACTTCACACCGCAAGAGAATAAGTGGAAACGCAGGAAACTTTACGTGGTACTTCAACGACATCCATGAGAGCATAACTAATACATGGAGAATCACTCTGGAGGTTGTCGCATAGTATCAAGGTCTAACAAACTTCAGAGCTACATGCGACAACATGTAGATCCAATCACACAGGGATCCAGAGAAGGAATTGTTGCATATGCGATACTACATCAGTTTAGAGGAGGTAGAAAAGCCAATGTGAGACTGGCAAGACAAATGGAAGATCCCAATCATCACTAAGGAAATTCCAAAAGGAAAGGAGGTAGAAGCAGGGTCATCTAAGACACCTGCAGGAGACAACATTGTGCCTAAAAAGATAACATAGCAAGGGAAGCCCAATCAGAATCCAACGTAGAAAAAGAAGGGGAGTGCACCAAAGAAGGATGCACAGGCAGGGAAAAAGGACTTTTCCCTGACATAGGGAGAACAAGGAGTGGGGGACACAATGACACAAGAAACCCCATCGATAGCCACCCCACAAGAAACAGGGACACCCAAGCAGCCAATTATATGCACACAGGTGCCGCGTAAGAAGGCCAAGGCTCATAAGCAGCTTCCTAAATACACAATTACTGAGGACGATGTTGACCTCGTCACAGAAATAGGACAAGATCTTGTAGCTAAGGAATTCAAAGAATGCCAGCACCAATGAGGGATAATACAAAATGAGTTCGAAGACATAAGGAAGGTCCTAGAGAAAATAAAAGTAGTGCAAAGGCCTGGAAGGGGAACCAAGGCCTTCACCACATCAACAAAATTAGAGGCAAGGACTGTGCCAAGTGAGGAAGATACCATCCGGACCATCGCACAGGCGATTCCAAGCTTCCAAGTAACATAAGAGATGATACAGATGGACGAAGTCGTATCCCATACACCACTAAAGGATCTGACATTGGTAGAGTTGGTAGTGGCAAGGATACCAACCAAGGCATTGTACAAGCTTCAAGTCAGTTTCGTGCAAGAAGTGCAATCGCACACAAGGACAGATGCGGTGGAATTACAGTAAACAAAGAATGGTAGGGACTCCTTGGAACTAGTAGTCGAGCAGGTGAAGCTCGAAAAGAAAGAGGAAAAGAAACGCATGGATAGAATGGAATAGGGATTGATAGCGTTTTATAATCACATCCCAGACAACGCGCAAGAACTGGAGAAGAGCGCAGAGGAGAAGATCAACCCCATTGCACAAACCATTGACCATTACAAGCAAGAGATTGAGGAGCTCAAGGAAATTCTTAACCCTATGACTCCTCCTGAGGTTCAAGAATAGAGGAAACAAGAAGCTACACTCCAAATAGATGAGATGGAGAACCAAGCAAAGTAAAGAAACAAACTATTTGACAGAGATGAGAAGCTCTAGACAACGCTGAAAGAGGACGATAAGTTCCAACAGTGGTACCAAGAAGAGGAAAGAGTCAATGCAACCATAGAAGAGCTCAAACAAAGGCAGAAAGCGATGAGCATCCAAAGCGCTTGAAGGGCACTTGGGACATGAAGAAGCTAAAGACAGATTTGAAAGCTTCGTAGACACAGAAGTAAGAGAGACAAGTGGAACTGGAACCCCTCCAAGAACAAGAACCACAAGTTATTGCGTAGTTGGAGGAGGAAAAAAAAGGTATGGAACATGCACAAACAAAGAGTGCAACACTAATGAAGGAGTAAATAACAGTGCTAACTGTAGAGGTGCTAACAAGCAAAGTTGTGAAGATGAAAGGGAAAGAAAAGGAACTAGCAGAAAAGTTCCACAATCTAGACAAGGAAGTGCAGGGAGCACACATTACCTAAGTGGCTCAGGACGAGCCACATGTCAGTGTTGGGGTTATGTTGGGCACAGGCCTATTTTAAGGAAATACCCAATTTTGGAGGGAAAGGCCTAATTTTGGAGAAGAATAACTGGCAGGAAAAGTACCACGTTTGAGGAAAAGAAGCATGCACTTGAAGCAACATGCAAAGCACACAGGGAGATAGACATAGCCATGTTATGGTTAGGGTTTTGGTAGATATTGTAATAGCTAATAATCTTGTAAAATAGTATAAATAAGAACTGAGGAGGTCTAGGTAAAGGTTCTGAAGTTCCAAAGTGGCTAGTTCGGTTTGAATAATAGTTCAATTATTGTTCTGATATTTTTGTAAGTTGTTGAGTTGAAGAAGAGTCAAGTAGGTCAGATCTTGAGGGTTAGATCACAAAATGGGGAGCCTGGTGTGATCTAGTCTGCCTCATAGAAGGTCTTAACCCCATTTATGATTGGAAGGAGAAATATGTAATGTGCGCAGCGTTAGATGTTGCAGCAAACCTAATAAAAGAGTAGAGAAGGCAGATCTTTGTGGACGTAGCCAAGGAGGGAGTGAACCACAATAAACCATGTGTTTTATGTGATGCTTCTTGCATATTTACCTTCTGTCAGTAGTTAGTTTATGAATGGATGAATGAATGATTAAGTTGGATCCAGTAGAATGCATGCATGGGCTTAACAGAGGAATGAATCTTAGGAATACTAGATTGAATAATCAATTTAAGGCCTGAAAAAGATAAAATACAATCCCATATCCCCACTCCTTCCTATACTGCAAGCACTTGAGCATTGCAGTCACCCATAGAACTATCTCAGGTGAGACTCCACAGTGCACTCTACATGTTGAGTTTCCTTCTGGTTTACCAAGAGGACCGATAGTTTTAGAGGGTTTTTGTTGGAAACCTGTTCAGATCAACATGTGACATGAGATGAACATTGTATGCGCTCTACCTTTGTTCAGATCAAACTGTTTCTACCAACATTCACTTTTATAATGCCCAAATTTGTTACAGTAGTAACACTTGATCCTTGACTTGCCTTTGTATTTTATGTTGCCTCTCCCTGTTTGTTTCTGAAAGGGATCTTGATCTGGAGTTGATCTCTCTCCTGCATGTAAAGAGTCTCTGCCTCCCCTGCCTGTGCTTCTGCCTCTGCTTCTTCCACCACGAACCCTTCCTCTGCGTTGACTAAAGTAGGTTTGGGTCTGAAAGGCATTCTCAAGAGATGAATGCTCATTCTGGTCTAGTCTTGGTTCATGGGATAGAAGGGATCCCGTGAGCTCATCAATAGTAATTTGACATGTGTCTCTCGCCTCCTCTATAGCTGAAACCACTGGAATGAATTTGGCGGATAGGGTTCGAAGAAGCTTCTCAACAACTTTTTGATTGGATATGTCTTCACCGTATGTTTTCAATTGGTTCACAGTGGTCGTTACTCTGTTCATGTACAGATATACCGTCTCAGACTGCTTCATCTCGATGGTTTCAAAACCTCTTCATAGAGTATGCAATTTTACGTTCTTCACCCTGTTCATGCCTTGATAGTTGCTCTGCAAGATATCCCAAGCAGCTTTAGAAGTCTTTACAAGGGAGATCTTGGGCCATATTGTTGGTCAGGGCGATTTCGACTGCTTCATCCGCCGGTTCTCAGTACCCGATGGACACTAAATATCAAACATAAGGGCTTTCAACAAGGTATCATTTTGATTAACCATATTTCATAATTTTTTCCTCTGAGAAGAGAAATAGGGACAAACGAATGGCTCGAACTAGAGGAGGCTATTTTTTTAAAGATCCAAACACAAGTTGTAATATCACTCGGCCTCTTTTCGGCAGCACGAGGCTTTCACAGGATTTCCCTTTTTTTACAAACTCCTCGAAAACATTTCAAATGATTATATATATATATATATATATATATATATAAAATAAAATTAGTTTTATTCGCTTAAAGATTCAATGTGATGTTTTAAAGATTAATGACTTTTTAATTTATTCTTAGTCATTCTCCCAAATCAATGAATGTGATTTACTCTTCATAACTTCCTTGTATTTTTGAATGCATCCCTTAACCTGTTTACTTTTTAATATTAACCTAATCATATTAAAAAATTACTGTAGCACCATATAATTGTCAAGTTTGAATTAACATTTACCTAATCATATTAAAAAATTACTTTAGCACCATATAATTACCACGTTTGAATTATTAACGAGCACTATTTCAACTTCCTCCTTAGCTGTCAGTGCATCTCAGCTGTCCGTCAAACAAGAATCCTCTAAGGCAGACGTCGATCCGAGCTCCATAGGAAGATTATATTGAAATAAACAGAAGCCGAACGTGATTCTTACAAGGTCCTTCCAATTGGAAAACCCAAAACATATATATATTTAAATATCTATAAAAACATCGCTTTTTATAAAGTAAAAATCGCTGGATCAAGCTGACTCTTAGAGCCTGCAGCTGAATTATAGTAAGATTAAATTTTTGCATGAACAACATGTGAAATAAAACATATGTGAAATAAAACATGTGAATGCACACAAAATTTTTATCAGAAGGAATTGGAATTGGTTATAAAAGGTTATCTTTATAATAATAATAATAATAATCTATTTTTAAGATCATGGCTAAGTCAGCACACCAAATTGGTGTATGAGACCCCCTTGTTTATGGGATAAGGGATCCCTTCCGCCCAGTGATTTGACTGGTATAGTCTACTAAGGTATACATACCCTACCTCCTCTAAATTTGAACCTGTAACCTCTTAAAAAGAAACACATGTTCTTAATATATATATATATATATATATATATATATATATATATATATTTTGAGTACGAGAAACAATGTTTCCAAAATTTAGATACCACACGAATCATTATCTCAACACATATAGGTTCTCCTCATATATAGATTCAACTCACTTCACAAAAAATAACTGAAGAGCATATACAGCAACATCATGGGTGTAATCTGCAGTGAGACAAAGACTGTTGTGTTTGTAGATGCAATTGGCGCTTGAATTGAGCTATGAATTCTTCCACTCTGCTGTTAAAATCCTCGTCTATCATGGAACCCGATTCATTCAACTTTTTGCTGTCTGTAACGGCTGGAAGTGGAACTTCTACAACCTGCATCAGCTCATGAGGTACTGAAGAGCACATAAACTTATCATCTACTTGGCATCCCAATTTTTCAGACTTGCTGTGACCGTCATCCCCGGCGTCCTCGGCACTGCAAATAAAGTTCGTCTTCTCAGTCAACTGGTGATTGTCGGAATTATGCGTTTCCTTCTTACAAAACGATTCCGTTGACATGAAAACATGATGCTGATCATCATAAGTTGTAACTCCGTTGGATTTCCTTGGCGAGCCGAAGTGGGTGGTCAGAATAAGTGCAACTATGATAGCATTGCATAAGAAGAACATGGAGAGCGTGTGAGAAGGAATAAAAGGAATTATAAGCTGATAGGGCAGTGACAAATTTATAGGCCGAAACACTAAAGAGCAAAGCATTACGGGAACCATAGCCACGATAACAACTGCAAAGCCTTTGGACTCCATTTTCTCTTTTTCTGTTATTAATCGATGCCCTCCTCTGCGTTTCATATGGCCTCCTGAGATCAGGAATTTAAAAAGCAGTACACAACGTAGAGAGATGACTTAGAGAGTATTAGTGAAATGTAACCGACATGAGTTCTTTCCTCGGAAATCATAATCTCCTTCCTTGGAAATCACACAGACAAACAAACAATGGAAAGCATAATCTCCTTCCTTGGAAATCACACAGACAAACAAACAATGGCCAGTCAAAGTCTTTATACAGTTGTGTCGAATCCAAATTCCGAGGAGGAATCGAAGGATATTCGTAGTTTAAAGCCAGAAAATTCTGAAGGAAGGAGCAGTCGATGCGTCATGCACACAAAAATAAATAATTAGTTTGAAGGACATTGACGGGAGAAATGACTCGTGAGATATCTTCTTCTCCAATCTTTGTGACCGGGTCTAAGCATTTACTTACGATTTCTTTATTTTGGTGACTGGGCCTCCGGGTTATAGGATTAGATTGCATTGTTTTCTGAACCAACTACTTTGGTAATTGATTGATTATTTTTAAGGTTAACGGAATGATGGACCGAACAAAGGACGTAGGAAAACAATTATTTTTTAGTATGACTATGCCAAAAATGAATATTCTTGGTAAAATCTCAATAAATTGTTTATCAAATGGCCCTATGTATGTCTGATACAACCCAATTTATGGAAAATAATTAATTTTTAGTATGTCGAAAACGAATAATCGTGGTAAAATCTCAATAAATTGTTTGTCAAATTGCCCGACCTATGTATCCACAATATTTTATGGATGTCTCCCATCATCATTATTAGCTGGCTAAGGATTTGTGGGTACCCGGTAGGATACCTCCGGGCACCTCCTTATAACTAGCATGGAAAGCTCCGGGTACCTCCTTATAACTAGCATGGAAAGAGAATTATGAATTGTTTTACTAATTACAATGCTAAATGATAATAGGTGTTTTTTTGGATGATAGATGAATAATCAATAGAAGATTCATTAAATAATTTCATAGTTTTGTATAATACCTTAAAAAATAAGATTTCAATCAGTTAATTATAAATGGACCTATGGTGGAAGGAGTATTGGATTAAGAGGGAATTGACTTGATTTTTATATATTGAGACATTTTTGTGGGTAAGTGATATAACTCAATCTGAGTGTGAAAAATTTTAGGTGAGATGGGATCAATAGGCTACAGTGCACAAAAATCAAAGAAGTTGTTGCTCACTCACATGTGTTTTATAATTGATGGTCATTTTAGTTTCCCACAATCCCCTCCTCTAGATCCTTCTCGTTGATTGACAACAAAAGCTTCTCATCTCCCAGATCTTTGAAGCCCATGATAATTAAATGACAATAGGAAAGATAAAATGATTGGAATAAAAAAGAGTGTCATTGTGCATATTACATACCATTGAGTTCTATGGATACAATCAATCTACAACATAATCGCAATCTAGATGACAATAGTGAAGATAAAAATGATTGGAATAAAAAAATAGTGCTAATGTGCATATTACTTACCACTAAGTTCTATGGATACAATCAATCTGCAACACAATCACAAGCCAACAACCTGCCAACAACAATCCAAGAAGCAAATTCTTCTATCAGGGATGATTTAAGGGGCTAAATTTCGCTCATGGGCTAATTTTTCATGGTTTTTCCAAAAACAAGATTTGCTTTTTTAAAAATGATTCACCCAAATTCTACAGAATAAAATTATTTTACCTTACAAATCGCCAAAATTTTATAAAAACTACATAAAATACTTAGAAATTTGAATATTTTTACAAAAAATCGCTAATCATTTATCTTTAGCATATGAAGGATTAGTAATATTCCCAAGGTTTCTAAATTTTAAAATAAATTTCCATCCTTAAAATCATCCCTGAAAATAGTCGAATTAAGTTCTGCTAAAGTAGTCAAGGAGCAAGTTATAATCCCCCCAGTTAGTAAGCCTCGTCTAGAGATTTGTCTTGTTTGATATATTCGATGTGGTGGTAAATAAATTGTATATATGTTGAAACACTATAACAGAACATTCAAGAACATAATTGACCTACACATGTAGTGCCAACCTCCCGTGCCATTGATAATGGAGAATGAGAATGTCTAGAGGAAACCACATAAATTTCAATCTATCACTCTATTTCTCTATGTGTCAATATATGCTTTATAAAGATAATGCGGAATTGTCATCAACATAGGTGGTTATTACTTTGTGTTCAGGAAGCTTGCCTCCTTCTGATTAGGTTAAATGTAGTCATCATGTAGCAACATCATGAAGGTTAGAGGATGTGTGTCTCAATGATTTGTATCACAACTATCTTCATAGTATGACAAAATTTGTTGTAATATAATTGATATAGGTTAAGATTAGATGCAACTCACATGAAGAAATATAATTATATTTCTAATTGTAATATGTTTAGGGTTCTTATTAAAAACAATAATTTGAAAAATTACTTTTAAACCATTCAAGCATTAGTATTCTCTCATTTAAGAAATATGCTAGTGTTATTACTCTTTCATTATGTTTTTATTTCTAACTTTTTAATACAAACTATGCAAGAGAGGGCAACAAGAAAATGTGAATTCACCTACTAGGTGTCTATATTTATACATAAATAAATAATATAATAACAATTATTATGAAAATTCAATGTCTCAATAACATCTCATTTTATTATAATATATTTATAATTAAAGATAATAA
The DNA here is from genome assembly GCA_009831015.1 of Picea engelmannii. Lineage (NCBI taxonomy): Eukaryota > Viridiplantae > Streptophyta > Pinopsida > Pinales > Pinaceae > Picea > Picea engelmannii. The sequence continues at coordinate 10,632 of WSFP011381205.1, forward strand.
TCACTTACAATTCAAGAACAAAAATCAGATTCTCATGAACAATTCATTTTTATTATAATTCCATTTAATTATCATTTATTAAAGAAACATTGCAATCACACTTATAGGAGTAATTTCTTAGCAAACTAGGGCAAGCAGTTTTTGAGAAACCTAAAACAAATATAGTTATTTCTCAACAAACTATGTCTCAAAGCATGTGTTACAAACACATTTCATGCTTACATAGACCCTCCTACACACCACATTTGCATTTATATAATATGACACTCTCATGGATGTAAATATATACATATAATGTTTGTGGTTTGCCTTAATTATATCTTATGCTAGTAAAAACAACAACAATGATATTATTATTATAGAGAATAACACATGAAAGTGGAACGCCCAATTCAGACTCATAAAATGAATGTAATAGTTGCTTGGTTGTTCCCAGTTATACAAGCACCCCCTAATTTCTTTTATCCCTCCTCAATAGCAGTGGACTAATTTTATCCACTATCCCTCCTCAAGAGCACTGAAAAAAATCAAAATGCAAAAGCAACTAACAAAATACTTTTACACCGTTACAAATCAAAATTTTGGTAGCTAACCAAATACTTTTACATGGTTACAAATATTAGATGATGAACCATAACTACCTAAAATGTTTAAAAAGTTTGCTTATGGGTCAACCAAGCATAGTTTGACAATGTAAAAAATAAAGAAAATGACCCATGTGTATTGGAAATGATGGTCCATCTTCAAGGAAGCATCTGAATGAGAAGTCAGGTGTCTTCCATTGGTTAGAGAAGCATCTAGTATGAAGGGGAAGAGGTGTGAGATAGTGCATCACTAAAAGTGCCACATTATGGTGTGAGGGTGTGCAACCCTACAAGTGCCACATTATGAGGAGATGGCAAAGCATAATCAAAATTACACTCTTGCCACATTTTGAGGAGATGGAAAAGCATAATCAAAATTACACTCCCGATCCATTTCATGATGGTGTTAATGACTGGGATGAAGTTGTTATGGAGGATTGTTTATTTGAAATACTGGTTGATTGTTTATTTATTCTGGAATTTTACTTACAATTTCTTCGAGTGGAATTTTATTTACAAGTTCTCCCAAGTCGTGAAAATTGTAGGTGTGTATGTTTGCTTAAGTTTCCGGTCAATATTTTGATGCTCAGTTGTGTGTGTTTGCTTAAGGTTTTGGTCAGTATTTTGATGCTCAGAACAGGTAATTGACACCGAGTTTGATTCAAATATTGTCATGGTTTACATAGTATTTTGAACTGAATTGGCTTACATAGTATTTTGTACTGAGCTTTGGATGGCCTTCCATTAAATACGAAATTCATTTTGCAAATTTTTCTATGTTTTGATAGTTGAAATAATTGTTTTAAGGGAGCTGGAAATTTGAGAGATACTTGAAATTCTCTACATTTTCGGGAAAAATGTTGTATTCGTTCTTTACTACGAGTTTAAGGTTTTTGGTTGTGAAGATAACACTCTTGAGAAGCGTCAAATAAAACAGGACTGAAGCTCGAGAGATTATGAAACTTGAAAAGTGTACGATTCAAAATAAGCATCTACGAAGCTTTGAATTCAACATTCCTCGACTCAGTTATGCTCATCCTAGTATCTAGGACCGACTTCAACCAAAGCACGAGCTATTGGTTATGCATAATATTTATTTTCTTAAATATTTTGTTCTTAAATGAAGTGGACGCGATTTCTTTTTCTACAACTTGAATTTAAGCAAAGAAGGTTTTGTAAATTATGTTGTAAGCTAGGAATCAATGAAAGTGGGAATCGTAAACCCTACCCTTGGGGATTTCTCTTTCCATGAAGTAACAAGCAATCAAAGAATACAATATTGAAAAAAATAATATTGATCATCGTTATAGTGTTATTAACCCCCTAATCACTAAGACATCATATCCTAGAGGTCACTTACCCAATTCACTCATCTTCCATCATCTTCCCATTAAATTTCTAGCCTAATCTCCCTTCAGTCACCCTTGTCATTTCTCAAGCCCACGACCAAAGGGGTCAGTCACTCCTTCCAGACTCCCAAGTCACGACCGAGTCACTCTGTCTGTGTACTTAGGTTGCGACCAAACCTAGAAGCTCCCTTTTCTTGGATTTGGTGGTGATGGATGAGACCTCTCTCTTATTTATCAGAGTTTAGTCTCGAGAAGGCTTCCAGTATAATCCTGAAGATATTATCCCATTAACCATCTGGATTTATCTCTAAATCCCTATAAGAACCAATCCATTTCCATGGGAAAGGGGACAAATAACTAGCGAAGTTACTCTGGTGTTTTGGTGGAAAGGTGTGGGCAAGGAGCTTGGAAGAAATATATCTCTTCATTTTACACTTGTAAGTTGTAATATTGCTTACTTGATTAATGGAAGATATGTTGGATGTTTCCCTCTAAACAAATGTTTATGTAAGTTTATGCGTTTATTGATAGAGAATTAATATATTTGTAGATCATGGCATATTATCAAGCTTAGAAGCATCCTTTTCTTGTATCTTTGTTCATGTATTAGGTTTAGGGAGAGCCTAAGGGAGCTCATCTCCTGCAGGGTACAAAATACTACAACAGACTAGCAAAAATACTGGGGAGATTTCCTCTCATGTGCTTTTCTTCCTTCTTTATATATACATTCTTTCTGAAATTGTTACCCATTAAAATGTCCTGATCTGATTGCCAGAATTTTTTATTCCCTTTCCCGAGTTTAGCTGAAGAAAATAATAGCTTGGATTTGATAGATCTCATCCCGGATCTAACTTTTATTTCTTTTTCTTGGTTTCCTGAGTTCGTCGCGACTTCCCCATTCACACAGAGTGACCAAAGCCTTCCCGATTGTGGTTTACCACCTTTGCAGAAAAGACCATCCCTGCTCCAAATCTTGTTAGGTGCAACCATACTCTTCGGTCACAATGTGTCTCTCTCTAGGTCAAGACCCAGTCGCACTGTGTCTCTCTCTAGGTCAAGACCCGATTGCACTGTCTCCCTCTAAAGGGAGCGACCATATCCATAATATTTTATTTTTGAAGAATTTATCCTTCAAAAAACTCAACCAGACCATTTTAGGTTGTTTTCCTTCAACATGCCAGATTTTTATGAAGACTCTCTCTTTCACCTTGCGTCAACTTGTTTGAAATTCATGCAATTATCTTCTCTTGGTAGTCATCTCACGTGAATGATAGGTACAAACAAGATCACCTAATCTAATCCTTTCAGTCCCATAGAAGATTTATTATACCTGCCTGAGAAGTATTTCTTTCATTAAGTTGAATGTTTGTTGTTTCTAAAATCATTTGAGAACTTTTCAAACTTTGGTTCAGACTCAAAATATTTTTTTGTGCTTTAAATTTGCATGCTTTGTCTTGTCTTTCTTCCATAGTTTTCATTCATTTCGGAACATGGTAAAGTGAAAGCAAAGGTTGAAGAAGATTTTTTGTTTCCATTCTCATGTAATTCGAAAAAATAAAAAGAAAGAAAAACCATTTCATTTAGAGCACTTTAAAATATCATTGAAACAATGTGTACTAAGTTGGGAATCTCATAAATGATTTTGTGAGTTTGGGTGAAAAAAATTCCTTTTATCTTAGTTGCAAGAATATATAGAAAATGGTATGCACTAGGGTGTTTTATTTTATAAAAGGAAAGATACTCTTCTCCCTCTCATAAATAGGATTCATCGAAAAGAAAATTGTTCAAATTTCATCCCTTTGCATCCTTTTGGAGTCGAGGATTTTCACATCATAAGTTTCACTTCCACACAACGTTTTGACTAAAGAACAACCTTAAAAATGGACATGCGCTAATAAAATTAACTAGACGTTTTCTTTTCTAATGAACATCAACAATAGTCTAGGTATATGGTGTTTGGACTAAGATAAGTGAGTAAATTTTCCAATACCACGAAAACAAACCATAGAATATTAAAGAGTGCTTAAATCCAAATTACGTATAGGCACAATCGAGACGTCCCTCTCACACAGGGGTTACACACGAGGTCGTGTGCGACTGGGAAATGAAGATTACCCCTCGGAGGCTTAACCAAATGTAGTGGAATGATAGTATGTTGGGGATTCTTCTTGAGAATCAACTTCTTCCATTTGGTCTCGGAACTTCATGAATCGTGAATCCGTTCGATATCCTCTGAAACTTTTTTCGGTCCTCTTTTTCTTAGTCTTCCTGATGAATTCAAGACTTGATATCCTACCCATATTGTCGGACCCGACTGTTGACTATACCCACCTAGAGGCTGACTCTGAGTTGGTGACCTTAGTCTCCATAATATTTAGGGCTCTTACACAAGGTGACGACAAAGGGGAATATTTGTTGTACTTGGACTAGAAGTTGGTCAAACTTAATCAGGCTCCTTAGAGGAAGACCAAGAGATAGACCGTAGGGAATCTTACACCAAGGTGTAAGCCTGTTAAGCAGTCCACCAACATAACTAATCCACCCACTTGTCCCCGCCCCTTCTCACACGTCCCCATGATATTGGATTTCATCACCAACTAGTGAGCCCATGGCAAGAATCTTTGGTTTGTTTGTCTTATTTATAGATTCATTTTTAGCGTGTGTTGCTTCTTTTCTTTAGTGGCCTATAGATCTGTCATTGTCATATCTGATCCTGGCCGATCAAAACTTGCGTCGGTGTCAGAGGATGCTAAGTTTTCCGCCGCTGCATTACGAACTATTACCTCTCAAATCACCTGAATATCACCTTCGAGAGGAAAACCACTCCAAGGATGGAAGTGTTGTTACCCCCTTGCTTGAACACCTAGAAGGAGATAACTTTCGAGAAAGTTTTGTACTTCCTACAAATCCACCCTCAACTGACTCTTTTGGTCCCCTCCTTCATCAGGTAAACTTCATAGGAGAAATTAAACTTGGTATCGAATATTACCATCTATCTCTTGTACCCTGTGAAGACGTCATGAGTATGGAAACCCAACAGATCCATTTATCATATGGTTACACTACGCTACCAAGGGTTTTGGGTCCATCTGACCTTAAACGAACCCCTGAACAACCTCGCGATATCCTCACTAGAGTAGATAAAATAATGGACTATGTTTTCAAACTCTTACAACCTGATCAATCACATGCTTCTTCACGTGCCCCTAAAACCCCCATATCTAGCATCTCCCATATATTCCAAACTTCTTTTCCCCAATCCTCCCCCATCCACTCTACACCACAACCAACTCAACCAAATGTTGCCACAACCCAAACATCAACACTGACATCTATATCATATGTTGTCCCCACAATTGTATCACCACATTCAAGAACAAAATCTTTTACACCCCCCATCGATGGGAAACCTTTGTTTACCCCATTGTTCTTAGGAGGCGATCCCAACCTCTTTGGACAACAACCTTCATTGGGAGGATTACCTCCCCAAAGAAACCAACTAATGGGTTTTTTCCAACATATATCCATGAGCCATCCTTTCATTGGAGGACAACCCATGTACCTAGGACAAATGTCTAGCCAAAATCCTACCGGGAGGGAAACCTCGACTTCTGGATCATTTTTAACAGGGGTATTCCCTACTATTGGGAGCCACCCTTTATCTAGTTGGGGGAAACTACCCATTTGGGGGAAACCCCCAATTTCACGTCCATATTCGCTTTGGGGACACCAATCAAGTGGGGGGAAACCCCCAACTACCAGACAATACCCATCATGGGAGAAGACTATTCCCTCTACCACTAGCATACTATATGGCCATCCATACCCAGAAATAGCTAATACCATATGGAACCAACCTCCTCAACTAGGATGACCTCCTGGAGGCCCACCCTATGGTGGAGGACCCCCTGGCAGACCACCCCATGGTGGACAGAGACCACCCTATGGTGGAGGACCCCATGGAGGACCGCCTTATGGAAAGGGACCTCCCGGAGGGCCCCCTCATGGAGGAGGACCCCCCCTATGGAGGAAGACCTATTAGAGGACCACCTTATGGAGGAGTACCCCCTAGAGGACCTCCCTATGGAGGAGGACCCCCTAGAGGACCACCTTACGGAGGAGGACCTCCAGAACAACACCCATACGGAGGAGGACCACATAATCCACCTCCACAAGTTAATAAACAACTTCTATTTTTAACAACCTTATATTTTCCTAATCTTTCAAGGTTGACTAATAATCCCATACGACACTCCCATTTCTGGCCCCCCATTCCTTCCAAACTCCCTTCTGATATTCCAAAGTCCGATGGAAATCCTGGAGAAGATCCAAATAATCACATGATGACTTCTCACCCATGGTGTTCTTCGAACTCCTTGATGGATGATTCCATCCAACTACGACTTTTCCAATGAACTCTTACAGGAGCCACGACCAAATGGTATATAGAACTAATGTGAAACTCCTTTGACGACTTTAATTCATTTGCTATGGCATTTTTTACACACTTCCAATTACCGATCATATATGAAATCGGTACTGAACTTTTAACATTGTTACGCAAATTTATCTCCACCCATATCTCTGATCACATTCATGAGTGGCGACGACTGATTAAAGATGCAATCCCAAACCAACTATTAGTTTATTGGTTTACCAAGTCTTTTCTTCCACCTATCACTCGAGATGTCACCATGGGAGGTGTCTTTACAGAGGAAAAGGCCATATCTCTCACGCAATATCTAGATTTAGTATATTCTCATTCTGGCACATTATACGAATTGATTCCCCATGCTCCTCGACCATCGAACAACCCAAACAAAGCGCTATACGGACCCAAAGTGGATGGTATGATCATTCATTTTTCTACTGATTCATACAGAAAGATGACTCGACAACACAACCATCAAATAAATCCACCAATCCCAGTCCATTTGTCCACATGATAACTCCAACAAATCCCCCTGCCCAAACCTATGAGGTTAATTCAATGAAATCCACCGCACCCAAAAACCCTCATTCATCTGGAGGAAGAAGAGGGGTAGAAATAATAAGAAAAACAAAAACTCTTCCGAGCAATCAGCCCCCAAGACACAAGAAAATAATGTTGAGGGAAAACCTAAACGAAAGGTCAAATATCCTTGCATGATCTATAAGGAGGATCATTTCACCAAAGACTACCCTCGTCTCACAAAAATCCACCAATATCTTGAACAAGGCCCATCCTCTTCTACACCTACAGTGTTAACAAACCCTTTCTGCCCCCAACAATAAAAAATGGTTGTGAAAACACGACTACCCCACCTGGGGGCAACATTGAGTCCTCAACTACAAATATCTTGATGGTTAAATCCATGGTGTTATCCACTAGAACAAATAATTATGACTCTCCAAAGGTGAACCCTCCATCAAAATATCCTCCTGTCTCAACACCACCCAATGACCCTCTCACTCTCGAGAAACCAACTACAAAACATGTTTTTCACCCTCCCAAAGGGCTACTTCATCGAACGACACATAACCCTAATGCTCGAGCATCCCAACACTATAGTATAGTGGAGGATCTTGCTCAAGCCCCATGCACCATGTCCTCCCTCAAAGTATTGTGGAGTTTTCCAACCCAACAAAAATATTTATTAACATCCATTGGGGGAATTTATCCCTTAGATTCAAACATTATTTCTTTTAATGTGGACCAAAGTTAACCTCGCCTTTCACACCAACTTGCATTATAGATCATCATTCATTCACTTAACAATTTTTTTTTTTGAACCGTGATCAATGAAGGTGAAACCACTTGTATTATGTCAATGACTTGTTGGAAAGCCTTAGGCTCCCCACAACTTATTACATCGAAAACCATCTTGAAGGCATTTAATGGAAATAATTTCAATCCTCATGGTATTTTTCCCTCCCTACCAATCGAATTGGCTAGTAAAACTGCCTCTGTCAAAGTAGAAGTAATCGATGATAATCTCGACTACAATCTCCTTTTAGGTCGTACATGGTTTTATGCTATGACGGAAGTATCATCCTCTGTCTTCCAAATTATCTTCTTTCCCCACCAAGGAAAGATAGTGACAATAGACCAACTTGATTATTGTACACCTGACATGTGACTTAATCCCATCACAAATGTACCATTTGTAGGCGAGTCGACACCTAAATCTAAGAGTATCAATGTAGTCCTTTATCCAACTCTTATGGGCACATTCCCTTTACCCCCACTCTATATCTCTCAAATAAATCCAATAAATATGATTTCTTCCTTTTGCAATAAATCCCTTGGTTCTTAGGATCCTTGGGTAATTCCTCACTCTTCCGATGTAAAATATTTCGAAGCTACCATGTCGTTATCCTCATCTGAATTATCATATTTCGTTATCCATACATTAGAGGAATATGCTAAAACTAATTCTAAACTCCTTCTATATGAGGAGATAGATCATTTCTCCTCTCCTTACTAGGTTACCCTTGAACATTTCAAGGATGACTTCCTAGATCTCATATTCCCATCCGATGAAGCTATAATGGAAGTCATGTCTCTTCAAGACCGGCCCTGGGAATACCATCACGATCGGTCCTCTTTAGTTCCCACTAAAGAGAGGAAAGAAACACATATTCAAACCCTCATTTATACTAACACCCAAGACCCATCCTCATTATCGTCCACATCATATTCCCCCCCATCAGAAGGAAACTTGGGAAATATTTCTAATACTATCTCAATCGATATTTCAATCAAACCTGGGATCATGGAACACATCCATATAGGTGTATATATCTCTCACAAAGAGATTGAATGTTACGCTTCCCTTTTAAAGAGTTTTGTGATATTTTTTCCTGGTCATATGAAGAAAATCCAGGAATCGACCCATAGATCATTGTTCATAAAATTAAGACATAACTTGGATCTTGTTTTGTTCGGCAACGACCTCATCAATTTCACCCACAAAAGGTCACAACAATTAAGACCGGAGTTAAAAAATTATTGAATGTTGGTTTTATCTATCCCATGCCCCTTATAGAATGGGTCTCCAACATCGTACTTGTCACCAAGAAGCAAGGCACAATCTGAGTATGTGTGGATTATAGGGACCTTAACAAGGCTTGTCCTAAGGAAAACTTTCCCACCCCTTTCATCGATCATATTATCGATTATTATGCTAGATGTGAAGTCTTCTCATTCATGGACAACTTCTCTGGCTATAATCAAATTGAAATCATACTAGAAGACCATCACAAAACCGCCTTTATATGCCCATCGGGCACTTTCTCTTATCGAAAGTTACCCTTTGGTCTAAAAAATTATGGTGCCACTTTCCAATGGGCCATGTCTTATGCTTTCCATGAATTTAAACACATCATGCAACCTTATCTAGATGACCTACCTGCCAGATCTCCTAAATGACAAGATTGTATCGATCTTCTACGACAAATCTTTATTCGCTGCCAACATTACAACATCCATCTCAACCCACACAAATGTATATTTGTTGTGGAATCTAGTCGTCTCCTTGGATATATCGTGTCTAGGTTCAGGATCCGAGTGGATCCCCTTAAAGTAGAGACCATTATCAATTTACCTCCCCCTGTTACTGTTAACCAACTTCAGAAAATGCAAGGACAAGAAAATTTCTTAAGATGGTTCGTCATCAACTATGCATAGATTACTAAGGGTTTCATACAATTACTTAAAAAATGTGTCCCATTCATTTGGGATGAACAAGCTCAATGTTCTTTCAATCTACTAAAGCACATTCTTACATCCACTCCGCTATTGAAACCCCCAAATTATAGTCAATATTTTACCTTGTATCTCGTGACATATGGTACTACTATCTGAATAGTTTTAGTCCAAACTGATGAAGACAATAACAAACATGTTATTTATTACCTCAGTAAAGTCTTAGTTGGCTATGAACTTCATTATCCTTATGTCGAGAAGTTGGTCCTGGCAGTAGTTTTCGTTGTCCAATGATTACGACATTACATTCTTCTTCGAACTACTACCGTTATATCTAACACCAATCCTATGCAATATATATTTTCACATCAAATATTGCGAGGTTGTTACTTGAAATGGATTGTCTTATTACAAGAATTTGACCTCAAGTTCTCTACCCCCAAATCCAAAAAATCCTTATTCTTTGCAGAATTAATTACCGATCTCCCACGAGTCATCGACGAATTAGTGGTCCAAGATTCATTTCCAAATAAATCTTTGTTTCTCATTGACTCTTCTGACCCCTAGTATGGATATATCCTCATTTATCTCTAGACACAACACTTCCACCCTCAAATGTCCAAAGGCGATCGTCGTCGCATATGCCATCAATCTCGCCACTATCTCATCATTGCTGATACACTTTTCTATCATGGAGTAAATATGGTGTTACACCGATGTGTCATCCACTCGGAAGAAGAAAAAATTGTTAATGAATTTCACTCAAGAGCATGTGGAGGCCATCTTTATGGGTTAGCCACTGCCTAGAAAATATTACGCACAAGGCATTTATGGCCCACAATCTTTAAATATTGCATGAATGCAGTCAAAAAATGCCACCCCTGCTAAATGTTTTCTAAGAAAACGCACATACATACCACTCCCCTACATCATGTTGTTGTAGTTGGCCCTTTTTCTAAATGGGGCATCGATTTTACTACTTGTAAACCCCCTTCTGCTTCCCATCATAATTACATAGTTGTGGTCATTGATTATTTCACAAAATGGGCAGAATCCATGCCCACATACTCTAGTAATGATGCCAAAACAACAACATTATTCATATTCAATCATGTTATAGAAATATTCAGTGTCCCCAAGTATATTGTGACTGATCACAGATCACATTTTTGTAACAGCATGATGACTGATCTATCTACCCTTTTTCATTTTGACCAAGATCACTCTTCCCCTTACTATCCACAAGAAAATGTTCAGGTTGAGTCCATTAACAAAGTACTCTAAACTATGCTCCAAAGGATGATTTGAAAACAAAAATCCAATTGGTATATAATGTTATTCTCAGCCTTATGGGAATACCGAACCTCTGTCAAGACTTCCACAGGATTCACACCTTTTCAACTTGGGAATGGCTTAGAGGCAGTACTACCCATTGAATGTGAAATCCCCTTGCTTAAACTAGTTGTCAAACTCTTTCCCCATACCTCTGCTGAAGAAGAAAGATTATTATACGTATCTCGCCTTGATGAGCAATGTCACGAGGCCATCATGGATAACGAATCCCACAAAAAGTGAGTAAAGTCACAATATGATCAAAAAATTCATCCTTGAACTTTTTCAAAAGGCAACTTGGTGTTGATCTATGATCAAGATCATGATAAACTAGGAGTAGGAAAATTCGAACCCCTGTGTCATGGACCCTATGTTGTCAAAGGTGTGCTTCAGAAGGGAGCCTATGAGTTAGTTGATTAAGAAGGAAATATTCTCCCAGATCCCTGGAATGGGCCCTACTTGGAAAATTACTATGCATAAGCTTCGCGTTATCTAGTGCTTTTGTACCATATGTATTATAGTATTATATGGTTTTCTTTATTTTCCTTTTATGTGATAGCCTTTGTTAATTTGTGTATCCTACTTAAATGCCTGAGATGCAGATGTCGTCGTTCACCTTACACTATTATGGATATGAATATGTCGCTAGTCACACCTCCTAGAATATCTCTTTCATTGCTTAGGTGATACTTTCACCCACCAACGAAATAGTCAGCTCTGGGGGCATCCATCTAGGACATGCAACGAACAATGTTTCCGAATACAGTGTCATCATTGAAATTTTGAACGAAGCATCTACTTTGGGCATATGTCACCTGATAGTACGCCTAGATTTCGAGCTCATCGTTTCACACCTCAACGCGACCTACTCTATTCAACATCCTGTCCATTTTTGGAAATATTTAAGGGTACGACTCTTGGAACAATCATTTCATTTTATCACTTATGAACATATACCAAGACAATTCAATTTATTAGTTGACTCACTAGCAAATTTTTTGTTGAATTAGCATCTACTTTATTAACAATCATTGTATAAACCATTTCATCACATATATGTAAGAAAAAATCACAAAGCCATATATCCATATATATAAAAAGTGTGTCAAAACAATATCCAAAATTGGTATAACATAACAAAATTGGGATTTTCCTCCCATATATATGTAACATAAAAAGCACCAAAATTCCATCATACTAAAGAACACTAGTCATCTCGAGGAGCCCTATGGTCATTATAACAGATGACTGCTTGCGCAACTTTCTGAAGAAGGTTCTCAAACCAGTTCCCCACACCTACAACACTCCTCTGCATACTCAGAGGTATATCATCCATATGTGGCACCGAAATTCCCATGGTCAAACGATTGAGGTTCTCCTCGAGATCCTCTAGGAGATCTACATCGGCTCTCTAACCATAAGGTCCTTTCCCAATCTAGAGTTTTTCACCTCTCCTAGTCAATGGCGACATTCCCACTAGACGTATTGGTGCACAATATTTCCATCACAAATTATTTGTTATCTTACACAAAAAAAAAATTATATATCATAAAATCAAAAAAACATTAAAAATATAAAAAACAAAAATATATTGAAAATTGTATCTTTATTACCAAACTCATCACTAAACTTTTCCCCCATAGGGAGAACCATATATGTATCATCATGGTAATCCATGCCATCATATGCATAATCATTTATCTCCACTATCTGGTGATCCCAATATTGGAAAAATTTGGCGTCAAACTGGAATTGAGTCCCCTCCCCCCAATTCGGGACAACAAATCTGTCCATTCCTTCATAGTTGGATCTCTATACCCAACATCTACCACCACATCCCATGGTCGTGATGAAGGCACCCACTCAAAAGAGAAAGATATAAAAATGGATCCATAACAAAATTTCTTTTGTCGACCCAACCTACACTTGGTCAACTAGTCCTTCATATTCATCAACACTGCAGCACACCGGTTATACATTGTAGGGGATAGACTCATCATGACATAATCTACTTGTCTCCTCAAATCCAAGTGTAGCCCAGTACTCCCTGTCACCGGTGTAATGGTAAATAACACAATATGTAGGGTAAAATCCATTATCTGAATAATAGGCAGCTAATTGTTGCTATTCTATGTATCTGCATGACAGTAATGGGCCACATAGTCATCCACCCGATCTACACCACCCATCTTTCCACCTACCAATACTACGGTGGCACCACGATGAGACAATTCTGTTAGAAAATAGATATCATCAACCTCCAAGGTTAAGATCTAGTCTCGTACCACAAAGTGTTGTTGATATGCATCCCACATATCAACCAACCTTTGTAACATCACTGGTTGTGCTCACATGTTCTGACATAGGAAGAACTTTAGTAAACCACAGTTCCTTAAAGAATCTAAAGTCGGAGGATCCTTTAACGAATCGTTATCATTCTCATCGTGTTCACATTCTATTCACTCTAACATCATTGCTTACACCTGACACAAACACCAATTATTTTTTTAGAACCCATTCATATACAATACTCATCAAAAATTTTGAAAAAATGGTAAAAAATTAACTCGGTCACAACTTTCCTGAGCAGATAGGGCGACTGGTCGTGACCACTTTGTTTGGTCGTGACCTCTTTGGGTCAACAATGCGGCCAGACACGACCATATTGGTCATTTTCCCCTCATCTCTACTATGGACGTGATCAATCATGATTTCCTCCTTCACACAAAGAGACCAAACCATTCAGTCGCTCCCTGTAAAGAGGTTAGTCATGATCGCACAGACTCCCAAATTTTCGAGTCATGCCACAAATAAATAAATGCATAAAGACAAAATTTCCAAATGGGTTTTTTAATATGAGGTCCAACCTTTTTTTCGTTGGACCTCATATTAAAAAAATGGCTCTCCAAAGTTTCCCCAAGGTAAATGGGTAAAATGAGGTAAAAACCCTATTTTTTAACCACATATAGCTTCATTTAAACCCTGTTCACACTATAAAGTAACTCTTTTTCTTCATTTTTGGCTATTTATCATTTTCTTTTCTCATGGCATCATACTCTAACCATAGTTTTTTCTTGAACACTATCGACATAAGATATGGAACAATTACATGGAGTCTCTTTCAAGATCTTTTTTGAGTCCTTAAAAAAAAAAATATCGCCGAGTATGCTTGTCTTTTCACACTCGTATCATGGATTTGAAAATACGTCCAGTTGGTGTAATTTTACCCCGTTTTCAGGCCAGACAAACTATTTACGAAAAAGGAACACCCTATCCCTTGTGGTTAGGAGAGTTCTCCTTCGCATTGTTTTAAACTTTTTCGGGCCCATGAGACTAAAATTTATGATAAAAGTACCCCCCTGGAGTCTTCTTTAAGTTTTTTAGACTTCCTAAAATTGAAAACACCAATGAGCACAAACCTATCTGGGATCGACAAAAATCCACAGGTAAGTATATAGAGTTTTCTTTATGACCTTTTCAAACTCTTTAAATACGAAAATTCCATTGAGTTTTCCTTCTTTGGACTCACTAAAATTTACATCGAAGGACCCATTTATGGGACCGAACCCCTCCTTCCTCATGTTCGTTAATAATATTTCGAAAGACTCATCATTATATTAGCTATAATGAACATTTGTTATCCTCCTCCAACTTGTAAAACTAGAAAGAGGTACTCACCGATCATGGTGGTGAATTTTTAGAGGGTTTATCCATCTTCTTATCTTCATTAATTGCCATTTGTCATTATTTTATGTCGCCCTTGAAAAACACACTTGTTTTATCACCTCATACAATAGTAATATTATCCATTTTCTCCCATTTGACCACCATCCCCATCATTGTGTCATGTTTCGCTCACGGGTCCATGAACAATTATTATGGTCTTCACTGAAGTTAATGTTTATGAGTCAAGCCATTTGTCGTGCATACTTTTTCAAGGGAAGTCCTATATCCGTCAGTCACCTGCCCTCCCTTTATGCTTGTTTATTGTCACCACCCATGTGTGTTATAGAAATATTTGCCTCACCCCATTCAATCTTGCACAAAAGGCCTTTTTCCATTTCCCTATGCAGACTTGAAGTCCCTTTTTTTCAAATCCTAGAGCTAAAGACAATATTTTTCCACATACACACGCCCTACCTACTATACAACATGTGTATATGCAGGTTTCACCACTACAGCCTGTCTACATCGAAAATGTGCCCAAAATTGAAAAATGGTGTCGGGTTTCCATGTCACATCACGAGATCAATGATCCTTTTCCTTCCATATACTGGAAACTTTCCGACTCGGCCCTTCAGTTCCATTTGAAGGCTATAAATGGGTCAAATCCTAGCTATGGAAAAGAGAGAGAAAGAATTCAAATTTGAGAGAAAAGTTACTCTGGAGAAATTATTCACTTCACATTGAGTCTGCATCCCTTTGTCCTTTAAGTCTGAACACATTGTTCAAGCCCCAAGCTCTTCCCTTACTGATTGAGAATTTCATTGTCTCTCTTGTATGAGCTTGCCTTTGGTGGAGGATTGAAGTGGTGGAGGCCCAACTGAAAGGAACTTAGTTTCTCAGTTCCTAACTGTGCCGACACAGAAGTCCATAACTCATTCACTTTTGTTGATTATATCTAAATAGAAATACTCTTTTCTCGTCCAATTAATATCTTACAAATATTTGAATTATTATTCCATGGGCGTATTTGTTATGAATGTTGATGTATTATGCTATTGAATGTGATAACATCATATATTATCACCATATGCTTGCGTTTCTTGGTTGTTGAGGACTAGTTGTAGGTATATTGCTTTGAGTCCAGTGCTCAACGATGGACTTCATCGAACATCTTGACAAGGTAGGCCTCTTATCTTGTCTTGTTATCATATTTGTTTATATAGCATACTTGAGATTAGAGTTGATTTTTGCAGTCATTTCCGTCTATTGTGGTTTACCCCTAGCCATAGAGAGATTTTCCTCGTAACAATGTGTCATCCATGATCCACTATTACCATCCATCTTTTCCTGTTTTGCGTCGATTGATGTGGGATACATCAAGGCCCTCCTTTGACGGATTTCATCCTATTGACTTCAACAAATTATACATGATTGACATCTAGAAACCCTTCAGTACCCTGTGACATGCAGAAATCAGTGGTAGGTCTCCTTGAATTTTGACAATGGGTTTTTCATCATTGACCCATGTCGGATGAATCTATGAGTTCTTGACGTCAAATCCTTTATTCACACTTCATAGATTGTACTTTGTATCTTGGGTTCCATCACCATCATCAGTGGATTCCATCGCATATGTTAACGGTAGACAATAATGGTAGGTAAGTAGATGGTTTATACCATGCTCGACGTCAGCTCATTTATTCGCATGTTGTAGCTTCATACCCTTTGGATTACGGAAGAAGACCTTGGGATAGATCACCCTCATGTTAGGTCACATTCTTTCCCAAGCTGTGATGGAGAATATTCATGAATAATTCCTTGCTTTCTCACTGATTTGTGTGACGTCAAATAGATCCACTTTTTTACTTGGTTGTGGCTATGTTTCACTTACATATTTCATGGATCCACGATGTATGTTTTCGTGTCCATGAGTCGGGTCATGTTTGTTTGCTGATGGATCCATGATGTACGTTTTGTGGTCGTCACTTGTGTCATGCATAGATACGCAGTGTATTTATGATGACTATGATACCATCTACCTTACCGAGCATGGGAATTCCCACCTCAGGGATTTTGTTTGCAGGACTGGCGATGCTCTTCTCCAATCTCTTTTCCCACATCTCTACACCTTTTATTGGTAAAGTATTTTAGCCATCATACACCTCCTTTGACGTCACACTTTAGGGGGTGCTTTTTATAGCATTATTAACCCCCTAATCACTGATACATAATCTCCTAGAGGTCACCTACCCAATTCACTCATCTTTCATCATCTTCCCATTGAATTTCTAGCCTAATCGCCCTTTGGTCGCCCTTGTCATTTCTCAAGCCTGCAACCAAAGGGGCCAGTCACTCCTTCCAGCCTCCCAAGTCGTGACCAGGTCACTCTGTCTATGTACTTAGGTCACGACCAAACCTAAAAGCTCCATTTTTTTGGATTTGGTTGTGATGGATGAGACCTCTCTCTGATTTCTCAGGTTTTAGTCTCAAGAAGGATTCCAATATAAGCCTAAATATCTTATCCCATTAACCATATGGCCTTATCTCTAAATCCCTATAAGAACCAATCCATTTCCATGGGAAAGGGGAGAAAGAACTACAAAAGTTACTTTGGCATTTTGGTAACAAGGCATGGGAAAGTAGATTGGAAGAGAGATATCTCCTCAGTTTACACCTGAAAGTTGTAATATTTCTTACTTGATTAATGGAAGATATGTTGGATGTTTCCCTATAAATGACTATGTATGTAAGTTTATGTGTTTATTGATGGAGGATTGATATATTTGTAGATTATGACATATTATCAAGCTTAGAAACATCCTTTTCTCATATCTTTGTTCTTTTCTTAGGTTTAGGAAGAGCCTAAGGGAGATCAGCTTCTATAGGGTACAAAATCCCTACAACAACCATCCACCTACCAGACCGGAGGAACATACCCATGGCTTAAGTTCAGTCAAATCTTATTCCATCGACAGTCTAGAAATATCCTTCTTGAGATACTCAGGTAGTCAATGGTGTATCATAGGTTTTTTCCTAGCCAATATTTTTAGAACCTCAATTGTTAGTGTTCGTGAAGGTGGAGCTCCGATCAAAAATAGATTTGGCTCCCTATGATGAGTTTTTTCTTTGAAAATGACTATATAGGGACCTTTTCACTAGATTTTGGATATCAAATAGAGAGCAAAGACCAGTTGGATGATGTACAAGTATATTTTATGTTGTTGTGCTGACAATGGTGGTTAAATGAGCCACTCCCACTAGAATAAACAAACAGTCATTGGAATCATATCCTAACCCACATGATAATTGAAACCCTCGACACGGGCTTACACATGATTATCTAATTGCCTTTCATAGAGTGTGAGGACTAATTATTTCATATTGAATATGCATAGGAAAACCAGAGTGTATGCGTCATAGGAAAACTAGACACAAGGTGTTTGGTAGCAGTGAGGCGGTGGAAGAAGGTTTTCATTCTTGGTAATATCTCTCATTGCATAGGCGGTGGAAGAAGGTATGCATTCTTTGTAATATCTCTCATTTCAAATATTTAAAGAAATTGTTGGTAGCGATGAGGTGGTGGACGAAAGTCTGCATGTAAGTAGTGATTGAATTAATGGATAAGATCTCCAGGAAAGTGGCAAGTACTTCAGGTGGAAGAAGGTTTGTAGGAAAGTGGCAAGTACTTCACTACCTACATAGGTAGTGTGTCGACCTCGCTTATTGCCAATAGTGTGGTGGGTACAACAACATGCCTCATTTATGATAGGGACATTGCAAGTGAAATTGATTTAATATGGAACAAACTCACGAAGAACTCAGAAAGGAAACAACGCAGTGACATGCGACAGGGATGTGGCAGGTCTTGGATAGACCTTACAGGGACACAATGCAAGAAAAATCTATTTAAGAATTTAGAAAGGAAACAAATGGAATTGTGACATGTGGCAAGTTTCAATAGGAAGAAAAAGTTAATATGTGGAAGAGACGTGGTGAGGTTCAATAGGCTGCGGACATATGACAAAAGGCCCAGGGGAACTGACCCTTATAAGAACTCCTTCGACGTAACAAGGGTTGGAAAAAAATGATTAAAGAGCATTTATAATGAAAGCTTCCAAAGTAGCAGTCATAACGTTGTTACCTATTTCAAACATTTCATTTCATTCTATGTAAACTTTATGGCTTAGAGATACTTGCTATCACTGTTGATCCTAAAACATTGAGGTGATGTGTTTTTGTTTGGAACTTTGTATAGCATAAAGTTTCCACTTACATTATGGAAAGTATACTAGTGTTTAAGGTTTGTCTTGTATTAGTGT
>WSFP011381211.1:0-29568 GCA_009831015.1 Picea engelmannii
CATGACTTTTGGCGCTTCATCTCCTAGGGTTAGGTTTTTGGATGTCTAGGAATTTTGGCATTCCCGATTATTGTAAAAATTCCTCCAGAGCCTCATTGTAACCATCTTCTTGCAAATGCGAGTAGCCGTCACATCTCTTCTCAAAGATAAGCTGCCACCATTCTAGCGAGTCTTTCACTCTGTATTTTTACAGTCTCTGTACATTTATTTGATTAATAGAAATCGTGTATTACTGTATATTTGTGTTTATGGTTGCATCTCTGATACGTTTCTATTATATTATTGAATATCTGCAATATCTCTGTGCATTTCTTTATTATATCTCCACTCTCATTTCGTGCCGAAAATAATCCGGATCAAAAACCCTAACTACCGACCCTTTCGGTAACACCTGCGAAGCAAATGAAGTCTCACCTGAGGTAGAGGCAGGGGGGTTGTAAGACTCAGGTGTCTACAACTAGTCTGGGACACATATATGTGATTACAACACTTAATAGAACACCAAACAACATCATTCATTAGTTCTTGAATCTCATTCACATCACAAATCAAACCCTTATTACAAAACAATGCAGTAATAATCAAGATCTAACTCTTCCATTTACTTATCACATAGCATGGGATCAGATATAGAATTCATTCACATCACTAAGAACTAAGATACAACATTAGATGTATTCATATAACATTAACATCAACAACACTAAGAAAATAATCACATAATCAACATCAACAACATCGCACAAAGAACATCAACACATGATATACATGGTTCACACCAGTGTGGGGATACACCCACCAATGTCTTCTTCTTCTTTATTCGTCTTCTATCTCTTACATGTGTCTTCTCTTGTGTAAAAATCCACAGAGCCAAGCCTCGCACTGGACAGGTGATCTGCACACAGCACACTACATCCACCTTCCTCAAAACCAAGTCAAGGCACAGAGCCAACTCCTTGATAGCACAAAGACTCTTATAATATCTTGCAATTAGCTCTGGAAGTGTCAACACACAGTATGCCCAAAATCCAACAACTTCTCTTCACACTTAGAAACCTTTACATATTCTTTCATGAAGCCAACTTAGATGGACTAGCACACTAACGAACATTGCTTAGCTACTAATTTATACATTACAAAAATGACTAATAATGGTTGAACCCTTGGGCTGACATCCCTTAACCCGTTACATAAACCCTAAAACCCTTTGTTGAGTCCACAATCTTACAAAACAAGTGATATTCTACAATCTCCACTTTTCCTGGGCGCTCCATCTTCAACCAGCCCGTCCAAGTCCCAAAAGTGGTCAAACACGACCAATGTTTCCTCAAAAATTGGTCGAGGGCCAACAACTTCCCCGCTCACAAATTTATGCATTGAACGACAGATCTTTATAGCTTTAAGACACCTAAATACATCTCTACCCTGAAAAAACAATTAACCCACAATTTTTTGCCGATGAAAGTGCTCTGATACCACTTGTAGTATTCCATATATAAAATCATATGCAGAACAAAAATATTTTAGCTAGAAATGGCATAACAACAATGATATAACTTGAACAATACCAGAATAATACCAGAATAAAACTAGAAAGAGCACCTTGATTAATGATATCAATGTTCACTTGCCTCTTTGAGGGGGAAACCTCCAATAGAGTAGATCTCTATTGCAATAATATCCAAGACAACATTTCTCATGCCCTCTACTCCTATTTATACTAAATCTATCTATCCAAAAGAACAATCTAGAGGAAGATCCTTCTAGAAGTGGAAGCTTATGTTAGGTCTTCTTACATTTGACTTATTATTCCTTATTGCTAGGCCTTATTAATATTGGCCTTTATCACATGTAATTATACTATTCTACCTATGTGATGGGTTAGGGAGGTTAGGTCCCTAACAACCTCATTTACTTGACTTTAGGGGTGACTTGTAACTTTTTGTTTGCAACAAATTTGTCTCCTTTACTTGACTTTAGGGCCAACTTATAACTTCTTGACCTTAGATCTAGGGCTTCTTGACCATACTTTGGGGCTCCATATTTAATATGGAATAACTCCTCAAGTGTGAGGAACTACATGGCATGCCACCTACCGTTGGAGACAACTTGACGAGGACTATCAATCAATGGATGTTTTGCATGCATTTGCAAAGTCCTTCATACTCTTTTTGTTCAATCAACTTCGGGTTTCATGACCACACCTTTGGGTATTCTTAACCACTTAGCCATATTTCCAAGGCTTCTTGTAGACTTCTTCAAAGCGTCTTCCTATGAGAGCCATGCTTAAAGTTATGCCATAAGGGGACTACTTTGGAGATTTCTTCAAATACACCCATTACTTCTAAGGGATTTTGAACTTCTTCTAGGGTTGATATAAATTAAAACCAACTTTACAAAAGGGGCTAGGGTTGGCCAGATTGGCCAGGTCTATCCAAGGGAAGTAATAGATCTTTTGTTTTCTTGTTTTTCCCATAATGGTTTACCAGGATAAATCTCATTTGATTTATGTGTGCATGTTTCTATGTTCTTGTTATTTTATAACTCTCGCATTTTTATTTCCTAACAACTAGTATAAGAGATGTGGTCAATGTTGATGAAAAGAAATATGTGGCTGCCAGAGTATAGAGATAGGGTTTAAATCACTAGGGGAAATTGAAGGCAACGAGAAAAAAATAAAGGATTAGCCATGTGGAGGGGTCAATCCGGCTGTGGTTTTTCATCACTAACACATGTTTTGGAGGAAATGGATTCCTATTCTATCTCTAGTGGAGTCGAAATACATCAACAAGAGATCATCCAGTGTGGAAGATGCACAAAGGATAAATCTTGATTTGGAAGAGGCCACGTATTTGAAGAGGATTGGATTTGGGCTTTGATTGTGCGAAGGATATATGACTTGGATGCTTGGATCTAATGGATATGTAAGGTGTGGTTGGATCTATTTTCTAGTTGCATATCTACCAAGATGCAAGCATCAAGAGTTGGAGGTAAGGTGATAGGATGGTGACATAAGTGTCACGATAATGGAAATGAAAAAAAGAAGTAACAAGTTAAATGTAAATGGACATACAACTATAAGAACTGTTAGGAATGTGTACTCCATGTTTGAAATTTCACCAGTAAAGTCTAGATGTATACCTAGGGGATAGGGGGGAGCATGCGAGATTCCCTAATACCCTGAATTTGAGAGAGGTTTGGCCGGATTTGGTCATGGGAAACCCCAAGTCAAGTTTAAAGGGGGGAATGTTACGTTAAACTTGACTCGGTGAAAGATTCAAATTTGTTAGGTCACTAGTGGCACATTACAATGGTTTTATAGCCCATGGATTACATGTAATGAAATCCTTTAAAAGGATGGTGATACTCCATTGTAATGTGCCAGTAGTTGAGAATTGAAGGCTCACTTGGATGATGTTGGGTTGTTCAAGTTGGTCGGGTTTGGCCAAAGGGAATAATAGATCTATTGTTGGATAGTTTTTCCCATAAGGGTATATAAATATAGTGTGATTTATGTGTGCATGTTGTTATTTTCTTGTTATTTTATTTCTCTCTCATTTTTATTTATTAACACCAATTAATTTACAAAGTTGGCCAAAGTGATCCCTTTGTAGAAAGTATCGGACCATGTCGTTGCCATGCTTTTCTTCGACCATATCATATATTAGTATGAGGTACTTTACATGATCATCTAATAATAATGGAGCTTTCAAGAACCACAAAAGGAAATAATTTTGTGAGAAGTACAACATTTGAAAACATTTTTCTTTTCCCTATTAGCCTTAAGCCAATGGCTAGGAACATGATTTTAGTAAGTTGTATAATATCTATCCTTAAGAAGACAATCTCCACATCCAAGAGGGATTGACACTTGAATATATTTCTATCCATTTCAACTTACCATACTTGCATGAACATTTCTATAGGTACCACACATTTTTATTTGACATTCAAGGCCGAGGATGTCCTTCCCCTTAAGGTCAAAAGTCCTTCCCTCTTTATGGAATATTTCTACATATCTATAGAGAAAAAATATTTCATGACCTAAGTCATTTAATTATGAATGGTGGATGAACATAATATTCAATCCCTTTAGCACAACAATTTACATAAAAAAATTTATCCACCACTTATAAAAAGAAGGTCCAACCCTGTATATTCAACATAGGAAATTGGGGGATTAAGATGGATAATATTTCTAGTAACAAGGGTGTGTTTTCCCTTAAGTGGTTAGGCCCATTTACTGTCATCGAGGATTTCGTAATGGTGCCTAGCATATCACAAATTTGGAGGGAGATCCCTTGAAGTAGCTTCCCAACATTGTTTATCTCATAGGCTTGTTTCCCTAAGAGAACATGGCATTATGTTCTCTCCTCATTTCTCTTATGTCCACATGTTCATCACCTCTCCCCCTTCTCTGTCATCCTTTGTGTGCTCTAGGAAGGGCTTGTCCTTTTCCTCAACCTTTGGCCAATAACTCAACACAACATTGCTAACCTTAGGATGGTTTCTTATTTAATATGGATTTTCCAAGTTGAGTGAGGTTGTGCTTTAGATGGGACTTTTTGGAGCTAATTTGGGACTTCTACCATTAGCACTAGATTCCTCCTACCTTGTTAGTTATATTATCTTCCTTTTTTTCCTTCTCTGCCTCCCCTCACCCACTTAGATATGCTCGGGGTAGTCCTCTACTCCTTTGCATATATTTTTTATCGTTGTCACTCTCTATTCACTCCATAAACATATGACCTCCTTTTGCATAATTATCTCCTCCTTTTGCATAATTGTCACGAGTAGGTCTCACCTTGAGATGTTTTCAACCTAACATCGACCAACTATTGCACTATTCTCATGAAGTATCTATTAAAATAATTAAAAAGTACTTAGGCAAGTGTTTCTCATCACCTAGGTGCCTAGGGGGTGAGAAAGTGCCTACAGTGGACCCTAGTCATTTAATTTATGAGATGTAAATTAAAAGTGACTTTTTGAACTTAGGGAAAGTGGGTGACTTAAGTGATTTAATCTCCACCATTCATCTCATCTAATCTCAACAATTGGATGAGATGACCTTTCACTTTCTTGTCATTGAGCTGATTAGGGTGTTAGCACTTGGTAAATTTCCTAGAGGTTGAAACAGAAGAAATATACAAAGGTAACTTTATCCAACCACTTTTAAAGCTGTGAATATAGCCCTTCCATCTTTAGAGAGGGATCTCTCTATATGATTTAGCTTTGTTTTTAACTTCAGATGTTAGGCTAGGTAGAGAAACAGGTAGGTTTTGTTGTAAACGTGTTTTTGAATTGGTTGAGACAGTCTACACCTCCATTGGGCTATGGGGTCTGTGTTATAACAAACATGAGATATAAACCATAAGCATAAAGGAAAACTCCCACAGGGTGAGATAATATACTCACTGGATCTTTAATAGTTTAAATGATGGACAAAAGAAAAGATGAGAAAGATCATTCAACTAAGAAGCAATTAAGAATTCCTTAATTGAAAACCTTAGAAGATAAACATTAAAACCTTTAAAGTCAGAAACAAGGTATCTAAGATAAATCCTGCAACATACGTTACTTTTAAACATTAGTTTCAGAAAACAATATGGTCATGAAGCAAGAAAAACATTCAACTTAGAGAAAAACGTCACCAATGAATACACACAAGAATCCTGTAAAAGTGCTTCCTCTTTATTAATGGCAGATCTCTTCAAAAATAGTTACAGTATGATAGAGTTGGGGTGTAAAGATCAACAACCCTCAATACTTCAGAAAGTGAAGTATTTATAATTCAAATTACAAATGTTCCTTTCATAATTGATCAGGATGTGCTCATTCTATTTTTAGCCTAACTGATTCAACTAATCAAAACTGCTTGATGACTCGGTACAACTGCATGCTGAATTTCTGGGGTAGGTCGTTGGTGAGGCTCCTGTGTAACCTCTTTTGACTGGACAGGTGACTGGACCTGGACAGCTCATCTGCTAATTGAGAACATCGCAGAGCTCCTCCCATCTGATATGACTAGGCACAGTGACTTTGATTAGTCTCCGATACACTTCATCCATTTCCGTATATTTAGCAAACGTGGGCTTTGTGAGGAAAATGTATCGAATCTCATGTTGGATACTGATGTCCAACTGCAGGGCATCCATGAATTCTTTTCCAGTGATTCTCCCTTGTATGCCTGCAAACTTTGAACTGTCCTTAGACACTTCAGCGAGTCTCTTCTTGTAATCCGGGAGTGTGATTAGTTTGTCATTAATGACCTTCAGACCAGGTAGACCTTTCTTTTGGAGAGCATCAATTTTAATGAAGAACCTTTGTACTCCTTGGTCCATGACCTGAAATTTTTCTTCCAACTGAAGCATTAGACTTCTCTTGGTCAAAACCTTTTTTACCTCAATTATGGTCTCTGTTCTGTCTTCTATCTTCAGTTCTTCTATCTCTTCTCTCTTCTTAGAATTTAAGAATCTGATGACCTCATATTATCTGTCTCCCAACTCTATTCTAATATTATCAATGGCCTGTTGGCTCCTCTGGACCAACTCATTCTGTTCAAACATAATCTGGATCATTGGCCATATTTCATTTATGGACTTTATGATGTATGCCCATACATTCTCTTTGACTTCAGCCAAAGTCTTCCCTGCCACTGTTTGTTTTTGGAGCTACTGTAGTTCCTTCCTTAGATGCTCATTTACCTACTTTTCTTTGGATAGGCTTGTCTGAAAGGAAGTTTTGAGCTCCTAGAGGTTCTCAACTTCTTTCTTAAGTCTACTGATTTCTGTCTCTTGCAGGTTCATCTTCTCCATGGATTTGGCAAGGTCAGTTGTCCCTTCTTGCGGTGTCATTGGAGTTGCAAATGGGATTGTTGTTACTGTTGTTGCGCTTTCTCCTGAGATAGGAATGGCACTCAATGGGATGACCTCCATTGGATTCATTTGTTCTTTCTCTTTCAATAATTTTTCCATCTCAACTTCCATTTCCTTGAGCTGAGCATTCTGCTCCATGAGAAACTTTAGTATCTCATCCTTCTCACCTTATTTATCTGCTATCTCCTTCGCCTGTGAGTCCTCTGTGGGCGGGAGTTTCAGCTGTTTTCTTAAGGATGTGATGTCTGCATTATTTTTCTTTATCATATCTTCTGCAGCTTTGACATTTGACGGATCATAGCCAATCTTTAAAACCAACTCCTCCAAGGTCTTGATTCTGTTGTCCTTCGCAAAAGATGATATCTTTTCCAGCATAAGCTGCGTCTGAGCGTTGTTCAATGATACCTAAAATTTTGTTGTTGAAGCTGAAGCATGTGCCAATGTGTGGAAAACCATCTCCCCTGTTTGTTTGTGCAGATCCATCTGGTCTGATGGATGCACGTCCTTCGCCTGGAATTCGAAGGTGGCCCTCTTGTAGTCTGAGATCACTTTGGGATCTGGTACCTGGGCTTGGAGGTAGGCCATGTGCATTCTTCCCTTTTCTGTATCAAATGCAGACAGCAGCCTGTGTTGTGCATTTGATGACTGCTTTCGAAACTGGGCGTAAGTAGTGCTGGTGAAAGTCTGGTTCTTTTTCTTGATCAATTCATATTTCTCAAAAATGCCCAACTTGCGCCCAGTTTTGCTTGGCTGAATATCCAGAGGAGAATCTATGGATTTCTTCAGTATTGCTGTTGTGATTGCCTTATGCTGGCTCGAACCAAAAGGTAGAATGACCAGCTTGATGATTGGGGTAGTTACTGTGGTAGGCGAGACTTCTTGTTCTACTGTCGTGTCAGGCGTTGAAACTGTCTTTGGCCTCTTGGTGTGCATCTGGAACTCCTCTGATGACACCTCTGTTACAGGTGGAGGCGACTCTTGTCGAGGCCTTTTTTCCTTGGGGACCTGAGATGTGGTAGTGGGTGGCACACTCGTTGAGGGCACCTGCTGTTCCACTTCAACTAAGGTGTCAGGCACCCATACTGTCTGATTTGCAAATTTTTCGATCTCGGGCTTGGACTCATTCACATACGGGATATTCTTATTCCTCACCCAATTTCTAAAATGATCCTGCATGAATCATAGTGCCATGGGAAGATTAAGAAAAACTTCATCTCTCTCAGCATCCGGTCCGCTTCTTCTCCGGCACCACGACTGTTGCAGATAAAAGAACCTATCTGCCCCTTGATGCGCAGCTGCTGCTTTTTCTTCAATGAGACGAAATGAATGTCGTCTGAATTCATAATCTGTCTAATATACTCCAATGCAAATATTCTTACCGGCACGTACTTTGGAAGCTTGTAGGGTGCCAATTCGCACCTGAAAACTCTGATCTCAGTGTGGTTTTGATACAGGTACCAGTCTCCTGTCTTTGCATTGTCCGAAAGATGTAGAATTCTCTGGACCTCGTCATTTATTCGTGGCTCAGGCTTGCCTCTCAGCATGCTTACCACTGGGTGATATAAAAGATCAATGAAAACCTTGAAGCTATACTCTGTAGAGTTGTGCTTCAGAAGAGAAGTCCATGTTGTGACTGGCTGTGGCCTTCCTTCTGCGTCCATCTTTTGCATGGAGAAACTAAATTTGTCGGCTTGAAAATAAACGAACATGTATGCCAGTATAGAAGAATATATGAACATGCCCTCTGTGCCAAAATTTACGAACTATTCATGAATATTGTCGGCCAAGAAGGTGATGTAATTGAACTGCGTTGTGGGCTTTTCATCATTTGAGAAAATGGATAAAAAACACAAGATGGGTTCATCTATCCATTGGTCAAAATAGTAACCTAGCAAGGCACAAAGGGAGGAAATGATTTGGTTTCCTTTGGTGGAGAACATGGATTACGGGTAAGGGGGATTTGTGGAAGGGAATTGAGCGGAAGTGGGGAGGAAAATCTCGAATATCTGAGCTCTCTGGGGAAAGTTCATTTTCTGATATAACTCAGTGAGGATTTCTAAATTGAAAGGGGACGCAGATTCAGCACGGGGAATTTGCATCATCTGGTCAATGTCTTCGGGAGTGATGAAGAAGAGGATGTCTCCAGATGAAGAGATGATGGCCCTCTGGTTGGGGATATAATGGGCTTGGCATTTGAGGGCGAATTCGGGAAAGTGATGGATCTGGGGGAAAAGGTACAGGGGCAAATTGGACTCCCAGAGTCCAATTTCATCACTTTGATCCAGGAACACTTCCCGGAGCCATGACTGGAGGTCTTAAAAGTCGCAGTTACAAATGGTATCTGCGATCAATCTATCTTTATCAACCAACGATATTTTGTCCAGGTTGACAGGAGGAGGAAGAAAAGGATTCTCTTCTCCTTCCGCTGGTCTTGGCTTTGGTGCCATCTCTGCAACAGTACCTGCAATAAACAATATGTTAGTGGGGTCGAATGACTGTGGATGAAGGCGATGGGAAAGAAATGGAGGAATAAGAGGTAAGTTATCTGGCGTGATGGACGAATAACGAATGAAAGGGGAAAAATAGTAGTCTTATTCAAAATAGGGGTCGGTTGGACGCGGGAGACAGGTCAGCAGGATAACGGGTATATCCTCCTGTAATAAATGGACAACGGGCCACTTGGGGGTGAGTTAGCAGGTGACGGTGGCCCAAACATACAGACGAGTGATGTGGAGGCCAGGGATTGGAGGTAAAGTTTGAAAAAGGGGGCGGATCATGAGTGAAAAGGGAAAAGGACTGACAGCAGGGACTGACAGCAGTTAAGAGATGATAGATTTGTGCCACCTATGACACGGGGCCCGCCGAAAGAAATATCCATTCCGGACCCCCCCCTTTGATTAAAAGTAGAACACCCAGGGGGGTCCGAAATCCATTGTAGACTGTTGATCTGCATGCCCGTTTCCTGGCCGCAGATCTTAGCGTATCCTTTATTCCTCATTCCGGACCCCCCCCCCTTCCATTAAAGGCAGAACGGGCAGGGGAGTCCGTAATCAAATTTGGGCCGTGGATTAATGCGCTCGTTCCTGGACCGTCCAGATCTGTGCGATTCTTATTTCCGATTTCTAACCCCCCCCTTGGTTAAAAGCAGAACACTAGGGGGGGTCCGGAAGGCTCTATGCGCCATAGATCTGGGCGCCACAATCTGGACTACTGATAAGTGTAGGAAATATAAATCATGAGCGAGAAAAAGGATGTGTCAGGAAAACTTAGGATAAGTGCATTTTATGGGTTTTTTCCAATTTTTCACATAGACACCACCAAGGGGACATCATCTAAACTATTCTTAGGCAATGGAGACATGGTGTAGCATTTTCATCAATCTGGTTTCATGGGTGGTGAAGCAAATGAAGCAACTAACCTACATGCTAACCTATCTTCCTAGGACAATTAACCTAGATTAAACTATTGGGTTAAGAAATTACTCTACCTAAGGGCTATCTGACCAGGATTAGACAGTCTGGTCAGATTTATTACTAACCTAGCAACATTAAATTTAAAAAGAACTTATCCATGCTTGAAAGGTATGGCCAAGTTACTATTATTGCATGGGGATTTTCTTTTCAATTCTTTTATGCCCTCTTTTCTTTTTTCTTTTCTTTTCTTTGTCTTTTTTCTTTTCTTCTTTTAAATTATTTGCAGAATGAAAAATCATTTGTCAATAAAAACACTAGTACAAATAATATCCAAGTCATCAGTTGATTCCCATAATTTATGGGGTGATAACAATGGCTCCACCTGGGGATGGTACTTGCCCTATTAAGTGCCAAGAATCCTGGTTCCTGTCACTCTCAACATCTCTTCCCAGTAGCTCTCATTAGTCTTATTCTAGAAACTGGGAAAAAGAATAGTCAACAGCTTAGGGCCTTCTCTTCAGGCTTCAACCGTCTGACTAATATTTCCCACTCAGAAAATTCAAGTGAAAAAATGAAAAATAAAGTGGTATGTACAATGGAGAGAGAGTTCTTCAAATCTTTTACTGAGGTGGGACATAATGTTTCAGCATTCTGCCATTCACAGGTGCTCCTGGCAGATCTGACCCATCGACGTTGTTTAGCAAGAAAGCATTGTTTCCTCTGAAAGCTTGGATCATGTAAGGACCTGCCCACAGGTTGTCAAATTTCCCATGCTTTCCCTTGTCCTCATTCCTGGCATCCCATCTCAACACCAGATCTCCTAGCTCAAAATCATCTTCCTTGGTTCGTTTGTCGAATATCTTCTTGATGTTTTCTTGGATGACCTGTGTTTTGTTGAAAACTTCTTCTCTAGTCTGTTGCAAATGAATCATCTGGTTGATTCTTCTCTGTGAGTCATTTGGCTCAGCTTGCACCTCTTGAAGTAATTTCATAATAGGGACTCCTAGAGAAGTAGGGAAAACTGCCTCTGTACCATAGACCAGCTGGTACGACGACATGCCAATTGACCGTTTGGTGGTCAGTCTATCTTCCCATAAAGAAAATACCAACTTATCGTACCATGATTTTTTGTTTCCTGCAATGTTTTCTTGATAATATTTACCAAAGTTTTGATTGAATATTTTGCCAACCCATTCCCCTGAGGGTAGTAGGCTGTGGAATGCCCCAAACCAATGTGGTACCGGTTGCAGAAATCTATGATTTTCTTCGACCGAAAGGCAGCTGCATTGTCAGTTATGATTTTTCTAGGACAACCAAAACGAGACAAAATATTATTTTCAAGAAATTTGATAATAACAGAATCAGTGGCTTGCCTGCTCGGTACTGCCTCGATCCATTTAGTAAAATAATCAGTGGCGGTAAGGATCCACCGGTGTTGGCCTGAAGAAGGTGGGTGAATTTCTCCAATGAAATCGAGCCCCCATTGCTGGAAAGGGGCCTCAATTGATATAGGTTTCAGAGGTAAAGGAAGGAGTTTCCTTTTTCCTTCAAACAGTTGACACTGGTGACATGCTGTTACTTTCTGATGTACATCTGCAAACAGGGTGGGCCAGTAAAAGCCAGCTCTGAGTATTTTGTTGGCTATAACCTTCCAGTTCAAATGGCCACCACATTCTCCTACATGAAACTCCTGCAACACTTTATCAGCTTCATCTTTCAGTAAACAATTTAAAAGAATACTTGCAGGGTCTTTCCAATATAAATTTCCTTCCAAAATACAGAATTTCAAAGCCTTCAACTTTAAAAATCTAGCTTTAGTCTTAGTTAAACCAGGGGGATCTTGTAAATTTTGTAAAACGAATATAAGGTCTGCATACCATGGAGAGTTGAGAAATACCTCTCTAACGTTTGGAGTCGCCATCTCACCCTGTTCATCTGCAACATATAGAAAATTAATGTCAAGAGCCTGGAAGTTAGATTCAGCCATTAATTTAGCAAGGCCTTGGCCTTTGATTAGTTTTGTGGGCTTAATCTCTATATCGTATTCTAAAATTACAGCAATCCATTTTCCCCTTCTTCCATCAGGGTTGTCCTGTGTTAGAATATCCTTTACTGCCGTGCTAGGAACATAAGCTATGGTGTGGGAATGGAGAATGTAGACCCTGAAATCCTTTATGGCTTTTACCAAGGCAAAAGCCTGCTTCTCCATAATATTGTAGTTTAGGGCAGCATCTCTTAAAGCTTCGCTGAAGAAAGCTATGGGTTATTCATACCCTTCACTGTTCTTCTGCAGTAACACTGTTGTTATAGTATGTTCAGAGGCGAAAGAAAAAAGATAAAAATATTTAGTGAAATCGGGACTGATCAAAACTGGGGCTTCTATGAGTGCTCGTTTGACTTGTTCGAAGGATTTTCTAGACTCAGATTCCCATTTTATTTTTACGTCCTTTTTAATCATGTTTGTAATGTTTTGGAGGAGTTTGGCCAGATTTGGAATGAATCTTCGTAGAAAGTTAATTTTCCCTATAAAAGACTGTAGTTCTTTGAGGTTTCTTGGGTGTTCTAACTTTAGTATGGCCTCAATTCTTCTGGGGTCTATTCTGATTCCATCTTTAGAGATGATGTGTCCCAGCAGTTTGCCTTCTTCTAACCCAAAAATACACTTCTTAGGATTTAAAGAAATCCCAAACCTTCTACATTTTTCGAAAACTCGTCTAAGGTGTCGCAGGTGTTCATCATCAGATTTGGAAAACACAGACACATCATCTAAGTAAACGACAATAAACTTACCATATTCTTCCACGAAGGTGATATCCATGGCCCTCTGAAACGTGGCTCCTACATTCATCAGACCGAAAGGCATCTTCATGTACATGAAAGTGCCCCATGGTGTGGTAAAAGCGGTTTTATCTTGATCGTCCAGGTGAACTAGGACCTGGTTGTAGCCTGAGAAACCATCCAACAAAGATATCCTACTGGACCCAACCACCCTTTGCAGGAGGTGATCCATTTTCGGTAATGGGTAATTATCTTTCAAGGATACTTTGTTCAGATTTCGGAAATCAATACAGAGCCTGATTTCCCCGGTTTTCTTCCGTGTAGGGACTAAATTAGAAACCCACTTAGAGAAACGTAGAGGGACTATGATCTTGGCATCGTACATTTTCTTGATTTCTTTTTCTATCAGAGGAAGCAACTTGGGATTTATCCTCCTAAGTTTCTGCCTAAATGGTTTTTGGTCTTCCTTTATGGGAATCCTGTGTTGTATGATGCTAGTATCATAGGCTTCCAAATCTTCATAGCCCCAGGCAAAAACATCTGAATATTCTTTGAATAGCTCAATGTATTTAAACTTGTGTTCTGGGGGTAATGATTTGGACAGTTTGACCATCCTAGGCTTCTCTTCAGTCCCTATATTGCAGTCCTCTACCTCTTGTCCATGGGATTCTATTTTTGGTTTCTTAGCTACATCATTACTGTCAAACAGATCTTCTAAAGGAACAATACCTCTAGGTAAAACATTGTTTTTCAACTATAAAACATCGGCATCCATTTCTTCATCCCCTAACTCTCCTAAATCTACTGTATCTACTCCTGAACTTACAGTATTCACACTATCTATTTCAAACTCAAAATTATTTACATTCTCATATTCATTTTTTAAATCTATATTTGTACATTCAAAATCGTTCTTGCATTGCAGAAAGTCCTCTATCTGATCATCATTTACAAACACTTGCCAGTACCTGATATTATCGGGAATCGTCGGTCTGCATTTCACCTCAATAGTGTATGGGCGAGTTTGGCGGAAGGGAATCTTGCAGGAGGCTGCTGACGTAGCCAATCCGTCGGCCAGAATATTCTATCCCCTCGGCATTACCTGTAAGTCAAACTCATTAAAACACTTCAAAGAATCAAGAACAACATTCCTGTAGGCTCTAAGGCGTGGGTGTTTAGCATCATACTCACCTTTAATTTGCTTGATTATTAATTCAGAGTGACCCCTTACCATTATCTGCTTAGCACCAACTTTTTTCAACAGCTTTAGACCGAGCATTAAAGCTTCATACTCGGCAACATTGTTAGTGCACTGGAAATTTAATTTGTATGAATGATTTTCTGAATACCTTTTTCGATGATTATGCAGCTAGACTCCAGCTCCTGCTCCTTCCTTACTCACAGCTCCATCAAAATCCATACTCCAGAAATCGGCGGGGAATTCCTCAGTGATTACATTTTTCATCTTTTCTACCTCACCGATTTCTGGACCTTCATCTTGACTAGATACATATCCCATCAGCTGAGTATCTTTCTCTTCTGTATCACCATTATTGTACAAGATGAACGAATATAAATCAGAATGTGCAGAGTAAAGGGGGTAATTGTGCGGTTTTTCTTGACTACTGACCATGTACTTCATCAGGGTTTCTCTGTATAACCTCCTCTGTTGTCCAAACACTGGGATAGTCGCGTAAGACATATCTAGCTGCAGGGTTCCTTTTAACTTAGCTCCCCAAGACTGGGATAGCAACATTCCATACTTAGGCAGGATGTATGCAACCACCACGTCCATTACCCTGCTTTTTGAAGGGATCTGAACCAAGGTGATGCATAGGTCCTTGATCAAACCAATACATTTGACTTTACTAGAGTCGAATGAATGTAAATCCTTGTATGGTTTGGTGACCTCCAATCCCAGTTTTTCCATTACTTCTTTAGGCATCAGATTATGTGAGGCACCTGAATCCAGCATAGCATTATGAAATATCAAGTCGTGTATGTTTAAACTGATGTAAAAGGGAGCTACATCACTAGTGTCGTCTCGACCATCTACTTTAGGTCTGAAAAGGAGTTTGGGATGATCGTCAGTAAGGTTCACAGTGTCTGAATGAGTCACTGATCCAATAGTCAAGGCCTTGGTGCCTATGTCAGGTTCAATGGCCAGTGTTTTTATTACCTGTGAACGATACCCGTCTTTGTTCATCAACTCTGTAAGTGGGATGGGAATTTTTATTTTTGCCAATTCCCCTTCAAGGCTAAAGGGTGTAAAATCTTTTCCTTGGCTCATCGGTTCTGATTTTTTCGCCATGTTCTTTGGCTCAGAAGTACTCGGCGGGTTAACATGTGAAGCATCATGTTGTGATGGTCTTTTCAGAATGGTGATGTTTTTCTTCAAAGGAGCGTCAGCTTTATTCTTCTCAGAAAT
Organism: Picea engelmannii; assembly: GCA_009831015.1. Classification (NCBI taxonomy): domain Eukaryota; kingdom Viridiplantae; phylum Streptophyta; class Pinopsida; order Pinales; family Pinaceae; genus Picea; species Picea engelmannii. Next base: position 15,495 of record WSFP011381211.1, read on the forward strand.
ATTCTCGGCAGTAGTCTTCTCAGAAGTCTTCTCAGGAGTCTCAGTAGAAGGTTCAGGGGTTTTCTTGGTTTCGACTGTCTTCTGTGTTTTGGTCGTCTTCTTGGAAGAAGTCTCTTATGTCTTCGAACTCCCTTCTATCTTCTTGCTATGCAGATTGTACTGTCGGTGTACCTCCAGGATAGCATTCTCAAATGCCTATTGTTCCGCATCTTCAACTTCTTCACTTACCTTTGTTTGATTTAGTAGAAAGAGTTCTTGCTCTTCTTGAGTAAGGAAAATGGCCTCGTTGTCGTGAATGCCCATAAGGTTGATGTGAGTGTCCTCTAATTCCTTAATCACTTCTCCCCCTTCATCAGCGTATTTTTCTTGCAGGGGAGGTCTAATCTGCTGATCTGTGCCCCTCTTCTCTCTTTGATCTCGAGGATCTCTCTGTCTGATCTGAGGAGGATTTCTCCTAAAATTGGGGTTCTGAATAGGAGGTGCAGGTGTGTTGTCTCTCGGAGGATTTTTGTCTGACACATTCACTCTTGACAGAATCCCATTTGGAATCAGTGATTGACATGGAAGGTTCTTCTTTGATCGTGACTCTCCTTTCTGACCTTTGACGGGCCCTTTTCACCAACAGATTGGCCTCCACACTGATAGAACTTTTCTGCATGTCCTCTAGGGTGGTAGCATTTCTTTCTCTTAATTGGTAAGACATGTCAGCATCAAATCCATCAGGAAATTTAATCAATGCTAGACCCTATGGGGGTTTAATTTCAGTTGGGATTGCATTGTACAGGTTGTTAAAGCGGGTGCAATAATCTTGTACCGTCTCACCTTGATTTCTTTTTATATTTTCGTATTCTGACAGTATTTGGAGAGGGTTTTTCTTTACCTCCCATCTGTCGAGAAAACTTCTTTGGAACACAACAAGGTCAGGAACTGAGGTGGCAAGTAAATATTTGAACCATTTCTTGACGTCTCCTATCAAAATCTGGGCAAATAGTCGCATTTGAACATCAGCCTCGTCAACTTCTTAAAGGTTGAAATAGTCATTCATTTTATCCACATGTTGTTGGGTGTTTAAAGTTCTGGTTGCATCGAACTGTGGAAGTCTAGTTTGATATTCTTTGGGCATGGCATGTAGTGGCGCCGCCAACACCAAAGGAGCATATCGAGCTGCCATGATGGGTGGAGGAGGTGGAACAACAACCTGGATGGTCGGAAAAGTAGCGACTCAAGACGAGGAGGAGGAGGGACTAGGCGGTATTGAGGTAGTGATTTGTAGTTTAGTCGTGGGAGACAAGACTTCAGGGGTTCGGGGTTGCAACACAATTGGGTCAAAGAAGAGTCTAGAAACAAAAGTTTCAGATCGTGTTCTAACCAGGCTTCGTCATGGAAAGGTATCAAGATCAAGGTTTTGAGAGATATCTGGTTCTCCGGAAAAGGAAGGAGATTTATGCAAGGAAGTATGACTCCCTAAGATGGTAGCTAAAGTCTTTCGCTTGAGAAACTGTTCGGGGTTATCTATTGTTGTCAAGGGTTCTGGGCCCGGATGAGATCGAGTGTGAACTTTCTTGGGAGCCAAAACTATATTTGGTTTTTAAAGATATATATTATTTTTATTTATTTTTTAATTTAGTGAGTATGAAAATAATATGTACAAAGTTTGATCAACCTCTAACATTACTTTCTTCTCATAATCAAACGTTCTTTTAGGGGAAAGAAAACGTGAAATTGTTAATTTTTAGTTCTTCCCCAGTGGAGTCACCATTATGTTAGCACTTGGTAAATTTCCTAGAGGTTGAAACAGAAGAAATCTACAAAGGTAACTTTATCCAACCACTTTTAAAGCTATGAATCTAGCCCTTCCAGCTTCAGAGAGGGATATCTCTATATGATTTAGCTTTGTTTTTAACTTCAGATGTTAGTCTAAGTAGAGAAATAGGTAGGTTTTGTTGTAAAAGTGTTTTTGAATTGGTTGAGACAGTCTACACCTCCATTGGGCTATGGGGTCTGTGTTATAACAAACATGAGTATAAACCATAATCAAAAAGGAAAACTCCCACAGGGTGAGATAATATACTCACTGGATCTTTAATAGTTTAAATGATGGACAGAAGAAAAGATGAGAAAGATCATTCAACTAAGAAGCAGTTAAGAATTCCTTAATTGAAAACCATAGAAGATAAACATTAAAACCTTTAAAGTTAGAAACAGGGTATCTAAGATAAATCCTGCAACATACATTACTTTTAAAGATTAGTTTCAGAAAACAATATGGTCACGAAGCAAGAAAAACATTCAACTTAGAGAAAAACGTCACCATTGAATACACGCAAGAATCCTGTAAAAGTGCTTCCTCTTTATTAATGGCAGATCTCTTTAAAAATAGTTACAGTCTGATAGCGTTGGGGTGTAAAGATCAACAACCCTCAATACCTCGAAAAGTGAAGTATTTATAATTCAAATTACAAACGTTCATGTCATAACTGATCAGGACGTGCTCATTCTATTTTTAGCCTAACTGATTCAACTAATCAAAACTGCTTGATGACTCGGTACAACTTCATGCTGAATTTATGGGGTAGGCCATTGGCGAGGCTCCTGTGTAACCTCTTCTGACTAGACAGGTGACTGGACCTAGACAACTCATCTACTAATCGAGAAGATCGCAGAGCTCCTCCCATCTAATATGACTAGGCACAGTGACTTTGATTAGTCTCCGATACACTTCATCCATTTCCGTATATTTAGCAAACGTGGGATTTGTGAGGAAAATGTATCGAATCTCATGTTGGATACTGATGTCCAACTGCAGGGCATCCATGAATGCTTTGCTAGTGATGCTCCCTTGTATGCCTGCAAACTTCGAACTGTCCTTAGACACTTCATCTAGTCTCTTCTTGTAATCCGGGAGTGTCATTAGTTTGTCATTAATGACCTTCAGACCAAGTAGACCTTTCTTTTGGAGAGAATAAATTTTATTGAAGAACCTTTGTACTCCTTGGCCCATGACCTGAACTTTTTCTTCCAGCTAAAGCATTAGACTTCTCTTGGTCAAAACCTTTTTTACCTCAATTATGGTCTTTGTTCTATCTTTGATCTTCAGTTCTTCTAGCTCTTCTATGTTCTTAGAATTTAAGAATCTGATGATCTCATTTTCTTGTGTTGGCATGTCTCCCAACTCTATTCTAATCTTCTCAATGGCATTTTGGCTCCTCTGGACCAACTCATTCTGTTCAAACATAATCTGGATCATTGGCCATATTTCATTTATGGACTTTATGATGTCTGTCCATACACTCTCTTTGACTTCAGCCAAAGTCTTCCCTTCCACTGTTTGTTTTTGGAGCTGTTGTAGTTCCTTCCTTAGATGCGCATTTACTTGCTTTTCTTTGGATAGGCTTGTCTGAAAGTAAGTTTTGAGCTCCTAGAGGTTCTCAACTTCTTTCTTAAGTCTACTGATTTATGTCTCTTGCAGTTTCATCTTCTCCATGGATTTGGCAAGGTCAGTTGTCCCTTCTTGCGGTGTCACTGGAGTTGCAGATGGGATTGTTGTTACTGCTGTTGTGCTTGCTCCTGAGATAGGAATGGCACTCAATGGGATGACCTCCATTGGCTTCATTTGTTCTTTCTCTTTCAACAATTTTTCCATCTCAGCTTCCATTTCCTTGAGCTGAGCATTCTGCTCCATGAGCAACTTTAGCATCTCATCCTTCTCACCTTCTTTCTCTACTATCTCCTTCGCCTGTGAGTCCTCTGTGGGCGGGAGTTTCAGTTGTTTTCTTAAGGATGCGATGTCTGCATTATTTTTCTTTATCATCTCTTCTGCAGCTTTGACATTTGATGAATCATAGCTGATCTTTAAAACCATCTCCTCCAAGGTCTTGATTCTGTTGTCCTTCGCAAAAGATGATATCTTTTCCAGCTTAAGATGCGTCTGAGCGTTGTTCAATGATACCTAAAATTTTGCTATAGAAGCTGAAGCATGTGCCAATGTGTGGAAAACCATCTCCCCTGTTTGTTTGTGCAGATCCATCTAGTCTGTTGGATGCACGTTCTTCGCCTGGAATTCGAAGGTGGCCCTCTTGTAGTCTGAGATCACTTTGGGATCCGGTACCTAGGCTTGGAGGTAGGCCATGTGCATTCTTCCCTTTTCTGTATCAAATGCAGACATCATCCTGTTCTGCGCAGTTGACGACTGCTTCCGAAACTGGGCGTAAGTACTGCTGGTGAGAGTCTGGTTCTTTTTCTTGATCAATTCGTATTTCTCAAAAATGCCCAACTTGGGCCCAGTTTTGCTTGGCTGAGTATCCAGGGGATAATCTGTGGATTTCTTCGGTATTTCTGTTGTGATTGCCTTATTCTAGCTCAAACCAAAAGGTAGAATGACCGGCTTGATCACTGGGGTAGTTACTATGGTAGGCGAGACTTCTTGTTCTATTGTCGTGCCAGGCGTTGAAACTGTCTTTGGCCTCTTGGTGTGCATCTGGAACTCCTTTGATGACACCTCTGTTACAGGTGGAGACGACTCTTGTCGAGGCATTTTTTCCTTGGGGACCTGAGGTGTGGTAGTGGGTGGCACACTCGTTGAGGGCACCTGCTGTTCCACTTCAACTAAGGTGTCAGGCACCCATACTGTCTGATTTGCAAATTTTTCGATCTCGGGCTTGGACTCATGCACATACGGGATATTCTTATTCCTCACCCGCATTTCTGAAATGATCCCGCATGGATCATAGTGCCATGGGAAGCTTAAGAAAAAATTCATCTCTCTCGGCATCCAGTCCGCTTCTTCTCCGGCACCACGACGGTTGCAGATAAAAGAACCTATCTGCCCCTTGATGCGCAGCTGCTGCTTTTTCTTCAATGAGACGAAATGAATGTCGTCTGAATTCATAATTTGTCTAATATACTCTAATGCAAAGATTCTTACCGACACGTACTTTGGCAGCTTGTAGGGTGCCAATTCGCACCCGAAAACTCTGATCTCAGTGTGGTTTTGATACAGGTACCAGTCCCCTATCTTTGCATTGTCCGAAAGATGTAGAATTCTCTGGACCTCGTCATTTATTTGTGGCTCAGGCCTGTCGCTCAGCATGCTTACCACCGGGTGATAGAAAATATCAATGAAAACCTTGAAGCTATACTCTGTAGAGTTGTGCTTCAGAAGAGAATTCCATGATGTGACTAGCTGTGGCCTTCCGTCTGCGTCCATCTTCTGCATGGAGAAACTTTATTTGTCGGCTTGAAAATAAACGAACATGTACGCCAGTATAGAAGAATATATGAACATGCCCTCTATGCCAAAATTCACGAACTGTTCATGAATATTGTCGGCCAAGAAGGTGTTGTAATTGAACTGCGTTGTGGGATTTTCATCATTTGAGAAAATGGATAAAAAACCCAAGATGGGTTCATCTACCCATTGGTCAGAATAGTAACCTAGCAAGGCACAAAGGGAGGAAATGATTTTTTTTCCTTTGGTGGAGAACATGGATGACGGGTAAGGGAGATTTGTGGAAGGGAATTGAGCGGAAGTGGGGAGGAAAAGCTCGAATATCTGAGCTCTCTGGGGAAAGGTCATTTTCTGATATAACTCAGTGAGGATTTCTAAATTGAAAGGGGACGCAGATTCAGCATGAGGACTTTGCATCATCTGGTCAATGTCTTCGGGAGTGATGAAGAAGAGGATGTCTCCAGATGAAGAGACGATGGCCCTCTGGTCGGGGATATAATGGGCTTGGCATTTGAGGGTGAATTCGGGAAAGTGATGGATCAGGGGGAAAAGGTACAGGGGCAAATTGGACTCCCAGAGTACAATTTCATCGCTCTGATCCAGGAACACTTCCCGGAGCCATGACTGGAGGTCTGAAAAGTTGCAGTCGCAAATGGTATCTGCGATCAATCTATCTTTATCAACCAACAGTATTTTGTCCAGGTCGACAGGAGGAGGAAGAAAAGGATTCTCTTCTCCTTCTGCTGGTCTTGGCTTTGGCGCCATCTCTGCAATAGTACCTGCAATAAACAATATGTTAGTGGGTTTGACTGACTGTGGATGAAGGCGATGGGAAAGCAATGGAGCAATAAGAGGTAAGTTGTCTGGTGCGATGGACGAATAATGAATGAAAGGGGAAAATCGGTAGTCTTATTGGCACATATTTTGAGAAGAGAGTACAACACATTTATTGAGGATGTACCATACTTATTTTGAAGGTAGTAATGTTGTTTTAATTGCACATAAATCAAGGAGTGATTCTGTGTGCTTTTTTTGGGAGATTGGCACAATTTTCTAGGCGACCATACAACATTTATTACATAGAATTTGTGTTGCATATTTTGGCATGAATTTTGAGGGATCTGTACATCAATAAGGGGCGCATAAATTGAGGAGATGACCTGTGCACAAGTACAGGAAATTATGGCATGAATTTCAAGGAGTCTGGTTAAGATTTTGAAGTGGAAACTTGGCACGATTTTCGAGATAAGTCTATATTTAATTTCTGAAATTTATGAATGTTGTAAAAGATATTTTCTCAGAGCTTTGAAAATAATAAAAATGCCTCTCTCACTGGTTTTCCCTTTGTGGGTTATTCCAGGGTCAAGTTTGACCAAAAATCTATGTGCATTTATTTTATGAATATGGTGTTGCTGATATAATTTTAATTCTGCATTAAATCTTGTTCAGAATCCTCAAGTTTAAGTTCTGAAATATTGTTTATATGCTTGTTGGAACTTGATGAAGTTTTGAGGAATACTTGGTCATATTTGACCATTTTGGGACTTCGACAACCTGTCAAAGACGAAGCGCTAAGCAAAGTGGAGATTGCGGAAGATAGACCTCCTTTTTGGGTCCTTTTTGGGTTTTGGGTTAATGTAATGGGAAAGGGATGTTGGCCTATGGGTTTACCCACGCTTAGGCCCACTTTTGTAATGTATAAATAGAAGGATAGGAAATGTAAGAAGTAGTAGATGTGATTGCTTAGTGAAATTGGTAGTGCATCTATGTGATGTTGATTAAGTGCTATGTGTGAACTGTGTAAGGCTTGCAAGGCTAAGTGCAAGTTACTGTGAGGTTGCTATAAAAAGCTAAGTTTTGTAACACAAGGAAGAAGGATCTAGCGAGCTGCGCAGATATTTTTTCCTATGCGAAGAAGGGTTTTGGAGGCTTTGTGCTTGTAACAACTTAAAGACGATAATAAAGAATAAGATCGTGTGGGCGTAGCCCCAGGGGGGGGTGAACCACGTAAATATGTGTGTTATGCTCTATGCTTTGGTTCAATGTGTTTATCTTTTCTTATGTTATGTTCTTTGATATATCCACTTATGCTCTGTGTTATCTGCAAAGTATAATAAGGGTTGAATATTGATTAATGATCGATGCTAAGTGCTTGCTAAGCGATATAATCACACATATGTGTCCCAGCTAGGTTGTAGACACTTGAGTCCTGCAACCACCCCTGCCTCTACCTTGGGTGAGACTTCATATGCTTCATAGGTGTTGCCAAAAGGGACGATAGTTAGGGTTTTGTTGGTGCGATGTTGTAGCGTTGAACCTCGGGTCTGCCCCTTGTGCCAACAAATGCTTCTGTTGTCGGGACCTGAAATTGTGATTGTTGGGAACTGAGGAAGAAGAAACTTTGTGCAAAAGAAAGCTCTGTGCGTAGATCTGTTTCCCTAGAGTGCAAATTTTTACTCGATCTGTGAATCTTTGTGCCAGGAATAAGGTTAGATATGAAGAAAGGAATATCATATTTGAATAAAAGAAGCAAGATCTGAATGCTCTGTGCTCTAAGAAAAGTAAAAGTGGAAACTTCTGAAAGAAAGAGGTCACATCTGTAGAAAAGAGGTAAGATCTGTAAGATCTGTGCTCTAATAAAGGTAAGAATAGTTAAAATTTCTTAGATTTGGAAGCTTTGTGCTCTGTAGAAGTAAGATAAGTGAATTTTTTTGTTTCTAAAGCATGGATCTAGGTATGTTTGATAGATTATGTCCTAGATTAAAAACTAGGGCATTAATAGATGAAAGAAAGTTTGATATGAATAGATCTGATAAGAATAATGATAGATATGTTATACCTATGTATAGAAAGAATGTTTGGACTAACAAATGGATGAAGGATCCTAGAAAGAATTTTTTGCAAACTAGCTACCATGATCCTAGTGTGCAGCACAAAAGAAGTTGGGGATCATTTAAGAGAAAGAGAAGATTGACCCTATGTTATAGTTGCAGAAAACCAGACCATCTAGTTAAGGAATGCCCTGGTGGAAAACCTAGTTGTCTCTATTGCAAATCTTTGGACCATGAAGTATTGGATTGCCCTAGAATGATTGCTAAGCTTGAAAGAATGAATTTGCATGAAGAAAACCCTAATACAACCCCAAAAATAGTAGAACCTTAGAAAGAATCAGAAAAAGTATTAATATAGATGAAAGAAACTCTGAATGGGCATAAAGACGTCAGTTTATCAAAAAATTTCAAAGAAAAAGAGAAAATCAAAGTAAGAATAAGAGACTTCAACATAGACTGTGTTCTGGATGAGGAAACACAGGTGAATATTATGACAGAAAGAACTTGGGAAACTCTGGGAAAGCCTGCTATAATTCCTTCATTAGGAGGAATAAGCTTGTTTAAAGGAAAATTGGTAACCCTATGTGGAATGATTACCTAGATATCTCTGAGCATCAATGGAACATCGGTAGAGGAAGAATTTGAAGTTATCAATTTTATTGAGAACAACACCCCATTTTCGGCTTTGTTAGGAAAAACCTAGATTGAGAAGACCAGATCCGAAGAAATGAAGTAAAGCAAACCCTAGAAAAGAAGAAGCAATACCTAATAGATTTTATGACTAGAAAGATCGCCTACTTGATGGAAGAACAAGGTAACATGTCGAATCTATTTGACACCAAGGACTTGGATGTCGAAGTTGTAAGAACACTAGAAGAACCACAGAGGACTGAAATGAATGTTCCAGACAATGAAGAAGTATTTCCCTTGAATCCGAAGAACGAATATCGACAACGCGAAGTGACTATGTCTGAAGAGGATAAGAATCAGAATGGGAAAAGGATCACTGAGACGGAGCTCACTGGGAAAAAGGATAGAAAGCTAAGTAAGAAGAAAGCCCAGATTGAAAGACTAAAGAAGATTCCAGAGGGAGCCCTGCAGAAGGAAAAATTGCAGAATTTGAGCTTCGTCGAGATAGCAAAACAACGACATAGGGCACTTCGTCGTGGCGAAGAAATATAACCGTTCGACTGCTGCTCCGAATGGGTCGGAAAAGCATTGATGGCTCACTACCAGACCGTCAGAAGGTGCCATAATGGACAAAACAAGAGTTAATGAAGCTTCATACCCATTGCGAGAAAACCGTTACTGAAATTCCTATATATCCCGTCGCACCATGACCGAAGAACACTTTTTCCAATTGATAATTTTGACCTCACAGCCTTGATTAATATTGTCGATCGATCATTATGAACTTACCTTCTACCCTATTACAGTACCTACACTACTTTGAAAACTCGAGATATTGATCTTGAGCGTATATGTCCGACGAATTTAGCACAACTGAAGAATCTGTAAGAGAGGTACTCGCTAGCCTCAGAGCCGAGAGAGTCATGTCGGAGAGAGGATTGTCTACATGTTTACAGACATCATCGACGAGAGGAGTGCAAGCCTCCCCATCGACTTCTCGAGCAGGAACATCCTGAGCCGACGCAGAAAGAAGGAACAAAAATAAAGATGATCTGGCCAATGTAAAGTTGGTTCCATCCATCCTACTTACTTACATACCACCTCTAAGCGGCGTGATCAACAGAGACAGTGTGCCTAAAGATTCTAAGTACACTCTAGTCACTGCGTACCTGCCAAAAGGGGTATGCACAGTTCACGTAGATCAAGATAAGGTTGCAACATTGAAGTTTAGTGACTTCAACCTCAGTGACCAGAAGGTTTATGGCATGCTCCCTCCTTATAAATATCTGATGAAGACAAAGGGAAAGAATTCAAAGATCATCCCCCAGCAATGGACAATGGACCTCGCGTAGTTCACTATGCTCAACGTTATGAAGATACCGCACTTCGATAGACACCAAGAGGTGAATTCTTGTGTGAAGATATTGTTGGCAAGTTACCATGGAGGATACTTATGGTTGAACCGTCGCATAATAGTTGATCCAGCGTTGATCACCCAAATCACCGGGATTAACATGTAGGGCCCTGATTCCCACGATTACTATCCTGGAAAGACCGCAGATCATGCTCTCACTTAGAATATCAAAGAACCCTATGGTGATGTTGAGAAAGGCGTGCGGGGCTACAATGTATCTTCTATTGAGAGTGGTGTGATGTGCCTCACCTGTCAACTGAACGCAGGGAAGTTGGTATGCAAGAATCGACCCATGCAAGTATCCGACTTTGTAGTAGACCTCACAGGGAAGTGTGCAAAGGGACTACAGATGAGCTAGGTGAAGTACCTGGTGAATCAACTAGAGATTGACTGCAGAGAATCCTAGGATCAAGGGCATGAATTCCATTTTAGCTGGATCTTAATACTTATAGATTTTGTTGCATGGGAGCTACTGGAAGGTGAAACCTTCCCGAACATTGACCCTTTCGAACCATTGGCCGCGAAGTTCAGTAAACTGTGGTACTTGAATGATATGAACAAGCAGTGGTAGTCAAATTCCATTTTCCATACCTACTACACCTAGTTGAAGCTCACCATCTAGTCTAAGTCGTGCATGACCCCAAATACTTTACACAGATTTCAACCCTTGATGAAGTTCAGCACGAACCGCCATTTCATATATATTACAGCATGCACTGATGAGCACAAGGAACAAATTCAATATTATTATAAGATGACAGAAGATGAACTAGAGGAGATCACCAAGGAATGGTCGACGAACCTCCTTATTTCAACAAACCCCGCAGAAATGTCAAAGATCGACAGCCCAGAAACTGCACAGAATACACCTGAGCCCAGTAAGAGAAAGAAAATAAAGAAGACAAAGAAGGATGAGGAAATCCAGGATGTAGACAATATATCTGTAAGAATCGCATCCACTACACTAGATCAAGGAGGTAATGGGGAAGACTTAGAGGAAGTCAGACAGAGGCCAGGAGACGAAGTAGAGATCATAAGAAAAGGAAGGGTTCACCTTCGGAACCTTCCTCCTGGAAGAAATCAAAAGCACCCGTGACTAAGCTGAAGACCATGCTCACTCCAGATGACTTCAGTTTTCTCATCATAACTATGAACGAAGACATAGAAGAGATAACAGAAAAGAAGGAAGCTAAGAAAGATACAATATACAATAGAATCGAGATCAAGCTCTAAGGAGTACAAAAATTCCTCCATTTTAGCTGTGCAGTCTCCTCTACGGCCCTGCTAGAAGGAACAACAAAAGAGGGAGATGAACCAGTTCAACTCCGCAAGATTGTGGACACAGTCGAAGTACACCTTCGAAAGGCACAGGAAGAAACAACACAAGCCACCCAGGCCTTAAAACAAGCACAGGAGGAAATCATCAAGCAACGTCGAGCTGTGCAACAAGAGAAGGATGCTATCCAAGTGAAATTTGAAGAAGACAGAGCAAAGATCCAAAAAGAGAAAGAGCATTTTCTCATGAAGCAGATTGGGATTGAAGAAGCAATAAACAAAGAATTTTGCTTTGTGACCGGCTTAGAACAAAAGGTAGAAGAACCCATAGAACGCCAAGTGATGAAGCTTCCTGAAGTTATTCAACAACTTCAACAAAGATTCATGGACTTAGAGCTTCAGACCATACCACAGACCCCACAAGAAGTGTGTGACCAACGAGAAATAACTTCCCAGAGCACCGTAGAAAGGATTAAAGCACTCATTGAGGAATGCAAATAGTTAAGTAGCAGAAGTGCGCAGATATACGAGAACCTAACTGAGAACCCAGAATTGCATAAATTGGATTCGCATCTCCAAGAGGCGAAGTACGAAGCCGAAAAGCTACAGGTGCATTTGAACACCCTGTCATCCATAGAGAGAATGAAGAGGTTTCCAGAGCAACGCACAGCCCAACAAAAGATTCACATGCTTCAGAGTAAAGTAATAGAAGTCTCTCAATGACTTCAACCAGTGCAAGAAAAGGCATGCCAACTGTTCACTGAAGTTGAAAGCTAAGGAGTAGAACTTGAACAGGTTGTGAATACAACAAAACAATGCCTAGAAAGGATGGTGAACGAGGCACTCATCCAGGAGTTCGCTAAGCAAGAGGCAGTAGCAATGCGGCAGGTCGAAGTAGCTCGAGCCAAGCTCGAGGAATTCGAAGAAAAATTGATCAGACCAGAGTGACTCGGGATGAGTCACAGGTGAGTGTTGGGGGCATGTTGGCCCTTGACCAAGTTTTGAGGAATACTTGGTCATATTTGAGCATTTTGGGACTTCGACAACCTATTGAAGACGAAGCACCAAGCGAAGAGGAGATTGTGAAAGATAGACCTCCTTTTTGGGTCCTTTTTTGGTTTTGGGTTAATGTACTGGGAAAGGGATGTCGGCCTGTGGGTCTACCCACACTTAGGCCCACTTTTGTAATGTATAAATAGAAGGATATGCAATGTAAGAAGTAGTAGATGTGATTGCTTAATGAAATTGGTAGTGTTTCTATGTGATGTTGAATAAGTGCTCTATGCGAACTGTGTAAGGCTTGCAAGGCTAAGTGCAAGTTACTGTGAGGTTGCTATAGAAAGCTAAGTGTTGTAACGCAAGGAAGAAGGATTTAGTGAGCTGCGCAGATCTTTTGTCCTATGCGAAGAAAAGTTTTGGAGGCTTTGTTCCTGTAATAGCTTGAAGATGATAATAAAGAAGAAGATCTTGTGGACGTAGCTATTACACATCGAAATTACTCAGCTGGATAAGTGTCGCATGTCCCTCTCAATCACCGTAAGTGTCACATCTTCCCTACAACTTTCGCAAGTGTCGCAAGTTGGTCACTAGTGTCACAAATGATGCTCAGACATACTGCCATGTCGATGACACTAATGAGGCACTTATAACATCTCACATGACTGATTTGAAGGAGGAGAACTGGTTTACTGAAGTCAAATAACTCTTGACACCTGAAAGGAACCCTGAAACAAAGGTTTTGAGGGGGAGCACTTCCCTACTTCAGCCCCATAAGCGTTGGCGCTCCCCTATAAGGCTCCAGGGAGCGTTATAATGCTCCCCAACCCCCTCTGAAGGAGCGTTGCTCACATTGAGAGTGTTGGCGCTTCCCTTAATCTTGCCAGGGAGCGCTACAGTGCTCTGATGCCCCTTTTAAGGGAGCGTTGCCTAATATGAGGCAGTAGTTGGCCCGTTGAGGAGAATAAGGGGAGGATCTTTCGAGATTAGAAGACAGTTGTGCTCGAATTCTTGGTTTCATCAAGAGATCCCTGATCTAAGGAGAAAGTTCCCAACTTGTTCTAAAGATAATTCAAGAGGTTAAGCTCCTCTTAACCTATATAAACAGGCTCTATGATGGTGGAAAGGGGGAAGAACTGAAGTTATGAAACTTATGATCTTGGAGGAAACTTACAGTCAGCCAAAGGAGAGTGATCAATGAAGCTGTTGTTATCTAGGTTGTGGAGCTTTCAGGCAAGGGTTAGACGAAGAGGACTTGACGAAGTTGTCGCATTCGCATCTATGATTGTAAGTACTGTTGTCGTTATTCTCATCAATATGACACACTTGCCCTATTTCTTTCTAGTTTGTGTCTAATGTTACATGAACTTATCATTAATTGGTAGATCTGTTTTCAAGCTAATATCAATAGAGTAGGAAGTGGTCGTATCTTGTTTTGTCCACAGAACTCAGCGAGAAGCAGAGGATTGGAGCACAACTCAGAGCGTGCAGGGACAAACGTCGATAAAAAGGTACTTCCGTCATCCTTCCTTCTCATGTGTTAGTTTAGATAGATTTGAAAGGAAGTCAGTGTCCATGTTAAGCATTTTTTGTCTAGAGTCAAGGTCAAGCTCTAGAGGTGATCTACCTGTCCGCAGGGAGATTTTCCTACAACAGTAGCCCCAGGGGGGGAGTGAACCACGTAAATCTGTGTGTTATGCT